>FLSR01001207.1:38218-50441 GCA_900092035.1 Leuciscus waleckii
ACCAGAGTCAGACCAGAGTCAGACCAGAGTCAAACCAGAGTCAGACCAGAGTCAGACCAGCTCACCCCTGATGACACCAGAGTCAGACCAGAGTCAGACCAGCTCACCCCTGATGACACCAGAGTCAGACCAGCTCACCCCTGATGACACCAGAGTCAGACCAGATCACTCCTGCAGTCTTACAGGACAGAGACGGCAGTGAGAACTGAAGGAGAACTGAACGAGAGCAGCATCAGCTGAGGAACAGGAGGAGAGAGCGAGCGCTGAGCTGTGAGAAACAGATCCAGGGGCTCAGAGGGAGATTAGCTCACGTCACAGACATATGTGCTCTTATTTATAGCAGCAGATCCTCTGAGGCCCGAGGGCTGCTTACTGGGGTATTACTGAAGACCAGGGCATTCACTGCGCTTCTTCATCATGAATGCACATCTCCACACTGCTCAATAAACAGCCTAGTGTCTTTCTGCTGTATAGTAGTATCTCTACAGCTTATCACAGTTAGCAGGACATCACAATGACTAGCTGTATTACAGTAGCTTGTTTATTTACACAATAACTAAGAACTCATTTTCTGGATTATTTTGCAGTTGCAGTTGTTCATTGGCCTGTATGTGTATCTGCTTGTTCAGTAATGCTGTTTGTGCCAGTCCTCAGTGATATCTGGAGTGATCAGTGATGGTCCAGTTCATCTCCAGTCGAGAGCTCCAGCAGACCTCGAGACACTCATGTTACAGCAAGGCTTCCCAGCATAATCATCATCATATTCTGAAAAACAGCATCTGTTTCAGTGTCATCAGTGGCACATTTAGTTGTGTGTTATCGTGTGATATTGAACGGAGAGTGTTCAGATGAGGTGAAATGCAGTGTGTTTCTGAAGCCCCAGGACTGACACTGACTACAGAGAAGGAACATACCTGTGGACAAAGTACTGATTTAAAATGGAGCATTCATGTATTATCATTATTATGCTAGTATTATTATTATTAAATTAATATTAGGACCTATTCATTTGACTTTCCTAATTTCATAACGACATCACCACATAACCACCCTTACAACACAGACACGTGATCTATTGACTGATCACCACGAGTGCTGTTTATTAGACATGCATTATTCTCATACAGTTGGTTTGAGCCGAGATCAGCATCATTGTCCGTCAGCACAGCACATTAACAAAACATTTAATGACACTAATAACACTGAAAACAACACAATTACAAATTAAAGGTGCTCTAAGCGATGCCGGGAGTCATAACTTCTTGTTGACATTTGAATTGTTGTCAAACAAAACGGAGGCTAGCTAGACCCTCCCTCCTCCTCATCCCGTCTCCTCCCTCCTCCCCTCCCTTCCGACATAAAGGAAAGTCAAAGTAGTCACTACAAAGTTAAGTTTTACTGATACTTCATGCAATGTGTAATGTCACCAAGTAGGGATGGGACGATTACCGGTTTCACGATAAACCACGATAAAATGTACTGACGGTTAGTAATATCGTTTAAAATTTAATTATCATTAAAACCGTTTTTGATTATCGCGATTTTAGATCCTGTTCAGCCAGCAACAGTCTGACGCAGGCGCAACGCGCAATGTTGTTTTTTTTTATTCAAGAAGGAATTGCGGAAGGCAGTGACCGTGCTCGGGAGATTTTTCAGCCTTTTAAAAGAACCAATTCTGAGGTGTGGTCATATTTTGGCTTTAACAAAAGTCCCGAGGGAAACTTAATCGAGGATGGTCACCCTGTCAGCAGAACATGCACAAGAAAAAGTCGCTGCAATAGGAGGAAACTTCAGATCTGCCGAGTCGTCTTGTGTGACCATCACCGACTGTTGTATAGCGAACGCAAGGCAAGTTAACTTTGAACTCAATACCAAAACTACGTCTGGGAAATAATTGGGCATGAAATATTGATTTAAGTTGAACTATTTTATATCAATAAACGTGACGTGAGGCTTCCGCAAAGAAAAGTTCGCAGCAAGTTGCTTAGCCAAAGACGAACTAACGAACAAATTCAAACAAGACTATTAAGAGTGACATTTAAGGGATACTAATTTATATTCATTATACACTTATTACACCGATTTTTTTTTTTTACCACATAGGCTAATTACGGGGACATTGAATTGGGATTGATGTTTTCTTACCTTTTTATAAATCATGTACAGCGGACAAGACAATCGTTCAGACAAGATGATCACAACAATATTATCAAACTCTGTAAACAATAAATCAACTCTGATTTATTCATTTTCAATACAATTAAAAACAGAGCATAAACAACGGCGGCGGCGTAAACAAATTTAGTCAAAGTTGTCAATAGCCTAAATGAACATTCAAATTCATAACAAACAGTGGATGAAAACATCATTCACACAAATTGTCGCCCTACTGTGAATTTACAATAGAGATTGATGCAGCTGCTAGAAACATATACAGTATGTTGTGTATTCACCGTTCTAGCTAATTACATCCTTGTGTTGGTTTGGCGACCATGAACGTCTGTTTAGAAAGAAAAAATGGATTTACCCACCTGTTCTGCAAAAACAGAGCAACTGAATGTCGGATCGGAAGCCCTTGTGCCGCCGGAGTTCTCGACACCTTTCAAAGGTTTTTCCGATGTAAATTCGGTACTTCGCGCGTTTCTTATCCTTGTCCCTCTTCTTTGCAATTTGTTCATCGGAACGTCGTCTCTTTGGTCGTGTGTCGGCCATAATTCAAACTTCCCTCTTCATGCTTCTCTCTCGTCTCTCCTCCACACCCCCTTCATGTGTACGCGCACTAACCCCCCAAACCCCGCCCTCAAATACTTCTTGTCGGTGATTGGCTGGAGCACTGTTTGTTGTGTTTCGTGGTGCGGGTGAGCCCAGTTTGTTTTTGTTGCCATTTGTTGAGCCTGTGGTGTCTAGAGAGACCGCGTTTTTTTACGGTGTGTTCAGGGGACAGGCAGCTAGCGGATAGTGAGGAGATGTTTGCTGTATGTGACAAAAAATGTTTTGGCCTAAAAAACGCGTGGCATCACTTAGAGCACCTTTAATAATAATAATATTATCACTAAAATGATAAAGGCCTAATAACAGTCTTTAGATTTGAACACAGCACAAATCATTATCTATGAAAATCCGAAGCATCTTCAGACACATAAAAACCAACAACTCGTTTAACATTAAATATTTCATTGTTCTCATAATTCGGACATTCTTTCTCATAACAAAACAACGACTTCTACACATAATTTTAATACCATTTTGCACTATGTTGATATATAATGTTATAAAATCACGCCAGAATAAAAAATATACATTTATTACATTTTAAGATATTTGAATAAAAAATGAAATATCTGTATTGACCTTCGGACGGTTAAACCGAATGACCTTTTGACACTTCAAAATCTTTAAAATACCTTTATATGTAGTAAAATATAATTAAAACCTTTGATTCAATAAAAGAGATCAAGTTGTACTACATTACATACTTTGAATGTCAGATCTTTGTTTTTTATTATTATTAAGGCCTTTGGACAAAAATAATTACCTGACCCTAATATATCTGTGGGGTATTTTGAGCTCCACACACACACTCCGGGGACATACAAGACTTATTTTACATCCTGTGAAAGTGGCATTATACCACCCCTTTAACATGAACAATTTGAGAACAAAGTATAATTTGCACAGTTTGACAAGCGATCGTTAGACTTAGACTCAGCGCGATTTACTGCAATGCTTAGTTGGTCAGAACAAAAGTGGACTTGTTCAGACGACATTTCCCGTGAAAATATACTTCCAAAAAGTAGAATCTGTGATTGCGAACGCCAGTATCCACACCGACTGACAGCCGCACATTCTCCTCAGAACATCGGATTCATCCGCGCTTCCGCTAATAACTGCAATTGCAGATTTCGAACAGAGATGGCGACAAAGAGGAAAAACTACGGACTGCAGCTTTTACTATTTTTGCAAAAATTGCTAAATAATATGTTGAATTTGTTGACATTACCAGTCTTTTAAACTCATTTGACAAGTGTAAGAAATAAACACTAAAATGATTGTTTGAGCTGAGTATTGTGCATTTTTTCCTTACTATTATTTTTATCAGTTGTTTAATCATTTAAATGGAGTTGGAAGTGGAATCGTTAGGCGGAAACAAAACTCTGGCAATGTGTTTTCCAGTTTTCCCATGTGGAATAACACAAAATATGTGTCATCTCAAAGCTTAGAATCTCAGCTTTTTAATGCAACTAACCACTTCGATCAACTCTGAACGAGAGCTGACTAGTCGCTCTAAACCGGAGTGTACCGCCCGCTGCGCCACCTAGCTGCCAAAATATTCATGATCATATTTTTCACAAATATTGCCTTAACACAAAATTGGTGTCATTTGAAAGCGTAGAGTCTGAACTTTACAGTGAACTTAGCCAATTTGAAAAACTCTTGCTGAGTTATTGCTGATAAAAGAATTTTTTTTTTTATATCTATAATATATTTTTTTGTAGTATGTACTGCAATGTGTCAGAAACATCATACAGCTCATGAAATAGGGCTGTAGTCAAGACCACCTTTGTCGAGTCCAAGTCAAGACCAAGTCCAAAGAGGTTCGAGTCCAAAGAGGTTCGAGTCCAAGACAAGACCGAGTCCAGGACAGGAAAAAAAAGTCTGCTAAAAAATATACCCTATAGAAATTAAATCATTATGTAATAATTAAATAATGAATGATTTTAATTTTATTGACTAATTCAAAGAACAACAAAAAAATTATTATATAGGCCTAAAGGCGCACACACATTCGTTTCGACTGTTTTATCAGCCTCACATTCTGTTCCTGTCAATCATACACGCAATGTCAACCAGTTAAACTGCATGAGGGAAGGCCAAGCCAACTCACACACCCACACGTACACACACACTAGAGATGCGGATAAACATTGTTATGGAGAATTAAAAATGTGAATATTCACGTTGCACTAGCGGTGGACTTTCAGCGAGTTTATTTAAACATTTATTTTTTAAAGAGCCGTTTGTGAGTCAAACGAGCCGGCTCACGAAAAAGAGCCGAAATGCCCATCGCTAGTTATTAGGTGGCCAGTGTTTCATTTTCCCTCAAATAATATTTTGTTTTAATATCGCGGCAACGTATGTGTGCTTACTGGGAACATAATAAAGACACCTGGACTCGGTCGAGACCAAAAGAGTCCGAGACCGAATACCAGCGAGTCCGAGACAAGTCCGAGACCGAATACCAGCGAGTCCGAGACAAGTCCGAGTCCGAATACCAGCGAGTCCGAGACAAGTCCGAGTCCGAATACCAGCGAGTCCGGACTCGAGTACTACAGCCCTATCATGAAACATTCACAGATCGTTGGAAAATGGCACTTCATTTTTTACAGCATATTATTACAATTAAAATGAGCCCAAAATGAACATGATCTATTGCTTTTATGACAAGATATTCTTCCTGGAGAAACAACTTTAAAAATGCCCAAAATGCCCATGCGTCAAGGACTGAACACAAAGGCTATCTCGGTTCTAAATGCTGTAACTGTTGATTCCTTTATCCAATCACCACAAGATTTTATCCACATGCAGCTCATATGTTTGAACATGTTCAAAAAAGAATTTTCCTCCTACCGTATTTCCTTCCTGAGTTATTCTATGACAAAAATAAGAAAGATGTGCAAAATCATAATATAAATTATATATATATTTGTCTTTTATCAGCAGTTTCTCGGCAGGAGAATGTCCAAAAGTAATGTAATTTCTATTTTCAAAATATTTGAAAAGTGTTCTTTCAAACGGTACCGACCTTTTGACTCTCCTTGCTATAGTTTTGGAGTTATGAGTCTTTAGTTTTGTGTATGTCACTCAGAAACCAACTCTAGAAATGCCTTCGGGCTTCAGGGCTTCAGGTGTTCATCTGAGCCTGCGCTACAGAAGGTCTCTAGGTTGTGGAAAACATCTTGTTTAATTCCTATTCCCGAGAAGAGACAGCCCTCTGACCATAATGCTTATAGACCTGTAGCGCTCACCTCACATATTATGAAGACGTTCAAGAGACAGGTCCTCTCTTACATCAAGGCTGGCATGTGGAACTATATGGATCCTCTAGAGTCTGCACTCCAGCCCAACATGTGGATGATGTCCTCATTTACCCATGCACACCTGACACTCTGATGATTGATGGCTAGAGTATAAATGTGTGGATGATGCCCTCATTTACCCATGCACACCTACACACTCCTGATGAATGATGGCTAGAGTATAAATGTGTGGATGATTTATCCAACGTTACTTCCTCTGGTGGAACGTAGTTCTCCAGAGAAGTCATTTTCTAATTATTTGTTCTATTTTATTTTGTCTATTACTTACCAGCATTTATTACTCCATGGGAATATTATTTTTTCTTGTTTATTTGCATCCCTAGACCTTGTGTTATATTTCTGTAACAGATCATTTTTGCTCCAAATAAATGAGCTTGCAATGAAACCATTGGTGTAAACCTCTTTATGTTACGGTCGGGAACGAGCTGGCCGTGACAATATTCATCAGCAACTAAATATTAAATTTAAAATTTCATCAACGACTACTGGTAGTCGTATTGTATTGATTAGACTTAGTATATTATTTACTTTTGTTATGTATTATTTCTTGTTTAAATTGTATATTGTAGATCGGAACATGGTAGGAAGAGACTAACTCTGTAAAGTGTAGAGCTGTATCTCTGTGTGCTGAAGCTGCCAAGACAATGTACTTTCCTGTAAAGAATCTATAAAGTATCAACAAACAAACAAACAAACAAACAAATCAACCTGCAATACCAAAAAAGACCACAGGGATGAGCCACAGGACTGCATACTCTACAGATCCAGTCTGAATCATTAAACACCACAATACAAATAACAAAATTAAAAATAAAAACATTCTGAATAGTGTGAAAATGCCATGATCTGAAGGCGGCTTGATATCATCAGTTAACAGTTCCTCTGTCAGAACAAGCAATCGTGTGTTATGTTTAAAGCATCTGATGTTCATGTGTTCATCAACACCTCACTGATCCTCACAAACGTCTCTAAATCATCCGCCATAAAACACATTCATTATGACAACTACGCGAATACAGGGTGTTCAGAAATACGAAGTTATAGCGATCAGTGAGCCGACAGCGCACAGAAACGGTGTTTGCACTCAGTAAAACGCGCTAGCACAGTAATAACGCACTAACACAGTAATAACGCACTAGCACAGTAATAACGCGCTAACACAGTAATAACGCGCTAGCACAGTAATAACGCACTAACACAGTAATAACGCACCAGCACAGTAATAACGCGCTAACACAGTAATAACGCACTAACACAGTAATAACGCACTAACACAGTAATAACGCGCTAGCACAGTAATAACGCGCTAGCACATGCCTAATGTACGACTCCTGTATGTCACTGTGATCGTCTTACCATTATTACAGTCATCATCCATCAAAGCTTCATTAGTGCCACACTGGTCTTTATCCCACTGAGAGACGTAGTTGTGCAGCGTATCCTATAATGCGCTTGTGTGTTTCAGTCTGTATTTCAGCGCGAGGAGAAACGGCCTGGGCTCCGAAACAAACACACAATACTTACAAGAGTGCTTTGTTTTCATTTATTAATGATCTTTTTTAAGAATGAGTGAATTATATGAATATATTTGTTAAGTCATCCTGTGACCCCCTGCAGGATCACTGAAGCCCCCTAGTGGAGACCTATCAAATGACTTACAGGAGATAGCTATAATTAGTTATAGTTCATTTAAATTTATAACAATTTTGCCAAACTGTGCAGCCCCACAAATAAGCACAAACCTGCTGTTCTTTAACTTTTTGTTTAATTATTTTAAATTGCAATTTTTATTATGCAATTATCATTTGTCAAAACCACTGGCCACTGGAAATGAGTCGCTGACAAACTAAATGGTTAACTTTATGTTTTAAGATAAATTGAAACAAAAGAACAGAAAAAAACAAAAACAAAAAACAATTTCTGCGTATAAAAGTACAAGCATTGCACAGCTGGACATCATCACACACCAACATGACCAACATCGATCCTTCTCAGCCTGAGGACCTAACCATTACTCGTTCACTTCTGTCTCCAATATAACATTTACTGAAGAAAGATTGGATGTTGGCATGAAATACTCATGGGAAGTGAACATGCTATTCTCAATCTGCCACTATTTCAAAATGTATTTAGCTTGTTATCTTACTTATTCTGCACCACACAGATTGTTTGAGTTCAAGTTCACTTCTACTTCAACATTTGTCACAATGCCCGACCGTTTAAATGCTATTCTGAGAACAGTTAGCAACCAGCTAAAGGACGTGAAACCTGACATTATCTTAGACATTAGGGGAAGTTTAACTTGAAATCTTTTAACACTGAACTCCTTAGCTTGCAGTCCGCCTGGTGCTGATGATAGGAACAGTGAACATCAGATTATGATCAGTTTCCACAACTCAGTCTGATGGCACTACGTGCAGTCAGAATGATGATGATCAATAACCCATCATAAGAGACTGAGAAATCCAGTGAATATAAAAAAGCACGTCTGTGCTGAGGTATTGTTGGTCCACCCAGCATCAGTTGGATGGATGAATGAGGAGTTACTGTGTTAAGCAGCTTATGGCGAATCTCAGTGTCCATCGCGAACACAAACGCACAGAAACACACAGTGTAAACACAGCGACATTACCTCTGGTGTGGGACGTCGAGTCACGAGTGTCCATCGATGAAGATTAAACACCTCCTGAGACTAGTGTCATTACATTCCCAGTGTTTAACTCGGTCCTATCGACAGGCTGCGACCACGGAGTGTGTGAGCGCGCGCCCGCTGAGCGCGTCCACAGCTGCTGAACGAGCCGCATCACACACGTGTGCACGAGCCCGCGCGCGCTGCTGTCGCTGTTTATCTGATAAACGGACTTTAAATCATCAAACACTAGATCATACACTCGATACAGCGACACAACACAACGTGCTGCAGCTCTTTCGTGTAGGGGTTTTTAACAGAGGAAAACCCGATTATTTGTGCCAGACAGCCGCTGATGCTGGATCATAATCCATGCACAAAATCTTTCGGTTTTCGAATTATTTCACGAAAAGATATTGAGATCAAATGTTAGGTTTGGTCCGTGTATCATCTGATCATTTCATATCCTATTTGGAAAGGAATAACGAGAAATGAAAAGACGGTGGAGTAATACCTTCTTTTAAAGGGTAACTCAGAGCCGATCCTGACCTCCCTGGGGCCCTAAGCAAAAACAAATTAAGGGGCCCTCCTACCTGACTCACACTAAATAAACAATAAGTAAAATTTACTTCTTTTTTTTTATTTCACACGCATATTTTTTAAGTTAATTTCACATATGGAATTAAGTACACGTTACTTAACTAAGTTAGGTGAAAGTATTTTAACTTGGCTAGTAAAAGGTTGGGTAGTATCAATTTAGTTGAAATTTCCTTTGCATTACATTTCACTCAAACAATATAATATTAAATTATACCACACATTTATGGTATGTGCTTTACTTGGGAAATCCATGTACTTTATACTACAGATATTTTTGCGAGACACCATATCTACATGTCAGATGTTAAGCATAATGTGAATGCAGAGACCTCAATACTTGTAGACAATACACAATGCCAATAACATTTGATAGAAAATGAACTACAAATGTCACAAAATGGCAAGTTACTAATCCTGACAACAAAAGCAAAGATAAAACTGGAAATACAGCTGGAAAACAGTGAAGAATTAACCTTGTTAATTAATCAAGGTTCAGTGCATGATTGGAACCCCAATATCAGAATTTGTATTTTATTACGTAGATATTTACGCTTTTGTTTACTTGCTGAGTAATAATATTATAAAGGTAATATAATAAAGGTAATTCCTGATATCAGAAATAGACAAGTGTTACTAGTAAAATATTAAGTATTCACACTTCAAATAGAACAAATTGAATTCTTGAAATCACAAATGCATCCTGTGCTGTGAATGAATAAAAGTAGCAAAAATCGGCTCTGGGGTAACTAAACCCCTGGTCAGAGCCTGACTCCACCCACTGGCAATATTTGAAAAATGCTAGAAAAGTGGGCAGAGCCCAGCGGAGATAGAGGGGACGTTGGGGGATTTTGGCTCGATTTTTCATTTTTCGTTTGTGGTTTACAAATCGGTTTATGGGTTCGATATTTCATTTGCACACGTGGGCGGCGCTGAAACGCCCCTTTCGTCTGATTGGTCAAACCGCTCCGCCTTCAGTAAGCTACGAGCTTTTCTTTCTGTCAGGCAGAATAAGAGTCAGTACGAGTGCGGCACGACAAATGCACGTAATAAAATAATGTCTGAAACCACCACTCACTGTTAACTACGCACAATATCTGAAGCAGAAATATGTTGCTGGTCACCTTCGCGCTGCTGAGACTGGCAAGCGACCCCAATAATGTGAGCCACAGTATAGGACAGATTATTTTAGCATGATGTATTTCCCATTGATAAATACAGTGCAAATAGTTCAAATATCTCTTTGGATAAAAGGGAAGTGGAAATAAATATCAATAATAGGCTGAACTGTACCATGATAATATGTCCATAACATTATATGTCCGTAGATGACCTACCCATAACTGTTACATTAGAGTTAGGGGATCACATAGTTTGTACAGTATAAAAATCATTATGTCTAAAGTTCCCATTAAACATGAAAACCCAACAACCCAATGGGAATATATCCTTGTTGTGTAAAACATCCAGAGGTGGACAGTAACAATGTACATTTACTTGAGTACTGTACTTAAGTACACTTTTTGAGTATCTGTACTTTATTTGATTTTACTGAAGCCTAACTGATTTTCATTTTCAACGTTGGGTTTGTTCTTCTAAATGCGAATTTTATCATTGTTTTGGAGCACACCAGCTCATAGATAACAGTAAGGCTAACATATTCATACTAAAAGCCCAAAAACTTAAATAGGGCAGTATTTGAGGGAACAGCCATTGTGGACGTTATTGAGTGACTTATTAAATCTCACATTCAATCCCACTACTGGAACTGTGTTCTAGAAATACATGTGATATTGATATGAGGGCAGGCATAGAGTCAGAGGCATAAGGGACTGTAAGTATTACACACAACAATGCAACAATAATAAAACAACGCATTGACATTTACTTTTGATACTTAAGTACTTTTAAAAATTAGTACTTCTGTACTTTTACTTAAGTAAAAATCGGTCTTTACAACTTTTACTTGTAAAAGTAATATTTGACCAGTAGTATCTGTACTTTCACTCAAGTGAGGAAGTTGTGTACTTTGTCCACCTCTGAAAACATCTGTTCAAATCTGTGATTAACTATTCCAATACGAACAGCGCCGGGAGATGTCTGGAGTAACTCTGCACTGATCAATCCACATTTTTAAGCCAGCTAATTTTACAGTAGACTCATATTCAGAATATCCTTCTCACACAACGCCAACGACCGCACAAATGGGCTTCCTTTGTGAAATATAGCAGACCACCGTCTGCTAGTGCTATATTATAGCTTTCCTGTAGCTCAGTGGTAAGAGCATTGCGTTAACAACGCAAGGTTGTGGGTTCGATCCCAGGGGATTGCACATGCCTATGTATAAATGTATAGGATAATGCAATGTAAGTCGCTTTGGATAAAAGCGTCTGCCAAATGCATAAAAATGTATGTAAAGCTGATTATTCACAACATAATATTTATTGACCAGTAAATGGCTTATATTTCACAAAGCTCAGTCAGTCAGACAGACAGATAGATAGATAGACAGATAGATATATAGATAGATGGGTAACCCTACCTTTTACAGTCCCCTAATTACTAGATATTTACCTGGTAATTATATGGTAAGTTATAGTTGGTTATTGATAATTACCACAGGTAACAAGTATGTAAATGCAGAGAAACTACAAACTAATTACTAGGTATTTGGCCCAATGATGTGACGTGCAATTTGGATGTCCAAACCCCTTTATGAAGTCAAAATAAGGAAATGTTTAATAATAAGCACATTTATTGAATCTGTTGATCTCTGTTTATCAAATGATATAAACATATATTGAGGGTATTACAAAGTGTAAGAATTATTAGACATTATAGTCACATAATGTCATACCGGATAACTGTCCGGACCTTAGAGTGACATACAAAAAAGACA
>FLSR01001208.1:9756-28873 GCA_900092035.1 Leuciscus waleckii
ACACACACACACACACACACACACACACACACACACACACACACTCACTCACTCATGTCTGGTCCACTATCTTTGTGGAGACTGTACAAACTGTATATCCTCTCCCCTTACACAGGTTAGCGTGTTACCCCTAAACCTGCCCATCACAGAAAACTTTCTGCATTTTTTAAATAAATAAAAAAACACTTTTTAGTATGTTTTTAAGCTATTTTCATTATGAGGACTCAGGAAATGTCCTCATAAACCACGTTTACTTTGTAATACCAGTATAATACCCATGTCATTATACAAATTTGTGTCCTCATAAATTATATAAACACACACACACACACACAGACACTCTTGGACAGAAAGGCAGGTCTGGTCTTTAACTCACCTACACAGCTGTGGTTATTGATGGCGAGCTGGTATCCATCATTGCACTCGCAGTGGTAGAGCCAGCGGTGTTCACACACGTGTGCATGCAGAAGTGTGACAGCAGACACTCGTTTCTATCTGCAAAGAGGTTTACACAAACACTGCTCATATAACCCATGGAATTCTTGACAGATTTGCAGGGGATAATGGTAACATCTCCTTTTTGTTTTTGATTATTGTTTGATAGACCAAATCTGAAGAAACATTTGCAAGGGTTTCAGGGAGTTTTGAGGGGGGACCTCAGTCTTAACAGAGTCTGATGTCTAGTCGGAAAGTTCACGTTGATGGTTGATGAGAAATATATTGACTGAACCTTCCACACATGCACACAACAGATCCGCAGATACACAGGAATGCACGTACCGGAAGAACGCACAAAAGCAGTTTTATTTGCAATACAATTCACAAATATGTGTCCTGTAATTTAATGCACATATAGATGCTAAGCTGATTGTACTTCTATTCTTCCTCGAAACAAGAGTACACTCCCACCCGCCAGAAGTCACTGAACACATGGGGCCTTTCTATTCCTTCACAACGAGGCACAAATCACTTTCCAGAACCTTCACTCTCTCCGCTCCTCTCTGGTGGAATGAGCTGCCGACATTGCAGACATGAGAGACATTACAGAAGACCATTGAAAGTCAGAAACATTTTACATGCTAGAGTCTCGCCAGTCAATCTGCAACATTTACCACTGATTAAAATACTACCAATAAGTAGGTGCATGGGGGAAAAAATCTTCACAGGCTAGTATATACAGTGGGGAGAACAAGTATTTGATACACTGCCAATTTTGCAGGTTTTCCCACTTACAAAGCATGTAGAGGTCTTTAATTTTTATCATAGGTACACTTTAAATGTGAGAGACGGAATCTAGAACAAAAATCCAGAAAATCACATTGTATGATTTTTAAATAATTAATTTGCATGTTATTGCATGACATAAGTATTTGATCACCAAGTAAGAATTCCGGCTCTCACAGACCTGTTAGTTTTTCTTTAAGAAGCCCTCCTGTTCTCCACTCATTACCTGTATAACTGCACCTGTTTGAACTCGTTACCTGTATAAAAGACACCTGTCCACACACTCAGTCAAACAGACTCCAACCTCTCCACAATGGCCAAGACCAGAGAGCTGTGTAAGGACATCAGGGATAAAATGTAGACCTGCACAAGGCTGGGATGGGCTACAGGACAATAGGCAAGCAGCTTGGTGAGAAGGCAACAGCTGTTGGCGCAATTATTAGAAAATGGAAGAAGTTCAAGATGACGGTCAATCTCCCTCGGTCTGGGGCACCATGCAAGATCTCACCTCGTGGGGCATCAATGATCATGAGGAAGGTGAGGGATCAGCCCAGAACTACACGGCAGGACCTGGTCAATGACCTGAAGAGAGCTGGGACCACAGTCTCAAAGAAAACCATTAGTAACACACTATGCCGTCATGGATTAAAATCCTGCAGCGCAGACAAGGTCCCCCTGATCAAGCCAGCGCATGTCCAGGCCCATCTGAGGTTTGCCAGTGACCATCTGGATGATCCAGAGGAGGAATGGGAGAAGTTCATGTGGTCTGATGAGACAAAAATAGAGCTTTTTGGTCTAAACTCCAGTCGCCGTGTTTGGAGGAAGAAGAAGGATGAGTACAACCCCAAGAACACCATCCCAACCGTGAAGCATGGAGGTGGAAACATCATTCTTTGGGGATGCTTTTCTGCAAAGGGGACAGGACGACTGCAGCGTATTAAGGGAAGGATGGATGGGGCCATGTATCGTGAGATCTTGGCCAACAACCTCCTTCCCTCAGTAAGAGCATTGAAGATGGGTCGTGGCTGGGTCTTCCAGCATGACAACGACCCGAGAAACACAGCCAGGGCAACTAAGGAGTGGTTCCGTAAGAAGCATCTCAAGGTCCTGGAGTGGCCTAGCCAGTCTCCAGACCTGAACCCAATAGAAAATCTTTGGAGGGAGCTGAAAGTCTGTATTGCCCAGCGACAGCCCCGAAACCTGAAGGATCTGGAGAAGGTCTGTATGGAGGAGTGGGCCAAAATCCCTGCGGCATGTGTGCAAACCTGGTCAAGAACTACAGGAAACATATGATCTCTGTAATTGCAAACAAAGGTTTCTGTACCAAATATTGAGTTCTGCTTTTCTGATGTATCAAATACTTTTGTCATGCAATAAATGCAAATTAATTACTTAAAAATCATACAATGTGATTTTCTGGATTTTTGTTTTAGATTCCGTCACTCACAGTTGAAGAGTACCTATGATAAAAATTACAGACTTCTACATGCTTTGTAAGTGGGAAAACCTGCAAAATCTGCAGTGTATCAAATACTTGTTCTCCCCACTGTATGCTCTCGCACTGTTTTTCCCAATGACAATTGAACCCAGGAATTGGACAAGGAAACCCCAGTAAGACCACGTTAGTCGACCAGTTCAACCAACAAAAACAAGCTGACCCTCTATCTTAACCAGTGAAATCACAAGACCACTTTGGCTGACCACTTTCACAAGTGTTGTTTTCTGTCTGAACTCACCCACACACTGATCTCTGTGCTTCTGGTATCCAGGAAGACACTGGCAGGTGTAAGAGCCTCTGGTGTTGAAGCAGGTTTGATCTGCAGTGCAGGTGTGTGTGGCCTGAGCGCATTCGTCTACATCTGCACACACACACACACACACACAAACACACACACACACACACACACACTGATCAATGCATACCATGGTGAAAACAAGTCTAGAAAATCACTAATTTATCACATTAAAGGGATGGTTCGGAGTAAAATCAACCTAGGGTCCTTTGCACCATGGCCTCGAGCCAAACACCCCCCAGAAGCCTTTTCTCCCCATTGTTGAACATTATTAAAGTTAGAGCTTATCTAGAGATATCAGCCGGATGGTTTAGTGCAGGCGCTAATGGATCCAAGGTTGTATCTGGTAAATTACTCCACTAATAATGCCCAGAATGGTACCAAACTTCTACAGTCGTACAAATAGGTTCTGTACTCATAAAACGAGGCATTGGAAAGTTTGTTAGTACATCAGGAGTTTATTTAAATAACACTTGCCTGACGCTAATGCTACCGCTAACCCGGACGTCGAGGTCGCTTCAGTGGTTTGGGAAAAGCCTGTAAAAGTCCTGCAGAAAGTGATCATAAGGATGTAGTGTAACGACGAATTATTATTTTTTCCGTAGGTTAAAAACTTAGTGTTAACTAATAATTGTTATAAACTGGTACTACCAACAAAATATTAGTGCATTCCTGGAACTGGGCGTCGTTACACTACATCCTTATGCATCGCTTTCTGCCAGGACTTTTACAGGCTTTTCCCAAACCACTGTCCGGGTTAGCGGTAGCATTAGCCGTCAGGCAAGTGTTATTTAAATAAACTCCTGATGTACTTACAAACTTTCCAATGCCTCGTTTTATGAGTACAGAACCTATTTGTACGACTGTAGAAGTTTGGTACCATTCTGGGCATTATTAGTGCGGTAATTTACCAGATACAGCCTTGGATCCATTAGCACCTGCACTAAACCATCCGGCTGATTTCTCTAAATAAGCTCTAACTTTAATAATGTTCAGCAATGGGGAGAAAAGGCTTCTGGAGGGTATTTGGCTCGAGGTCATGGTGCAAAGGACCCTAGGCTGATATTACTCCGAACCATCCCTTTAATATGTTCTTTAATAACATCATAAATTCTTAATCAGAAAGCATCATCGATCTAGTTTACATGACGAGATGGTAAAAACTCAGCCAACAACCACAACATGTTCTAAGAATGTTTTGCTAACGTTCCCATTAGATATAAAAACGTTGTTAAAATGTTTTTAAAATGTTTATTTATTTATGTATTTTTTTTAGATAGGAGGACATTACATTCCATTATATAATTTTGCAAACATTATGGAACATTCATTTTGAATGTTCTCTGAATTAGTAAGGAAGTACATTTTTATTGTATTTCTTCATTTAAAACACTATTAAAGACCAGATAGCTCTGAATGAACGTTCTGTTAATGTTACTGGAAGAACGTTTGCTCATAACTTTGAAAGAACCTTGCCAGAACCTTCCCTGTTCACTGGACTCAGACTACAGGACGGAAAGTGCCGTTCAGGTCTTCATCACTGAACTTGTATCAAACCCTACAATGCACACGGC
This sequence comes from Leuciscus waleckii, assembly GCA_900092035.1. Lineage (NCBI taxonomy): Eukaryota > Metazoa > Chordata > Actinopteri > Cypriniformes > Leuciscidae > Leuciscus > Leuciscus waleckii. The sequence goes on from FLSR01001208.1 coordinate 14,348, forward strand.
CTTCTCCTCCTCCTCCAGTCCATTCTTCAACTCTATCTCCTGCTCAAATCTCGATTATATTATTTTGCCCCCTGTACTGTACACACTCTTATCTCTTTTGCACATTAAGCTTCTCCTTGAACATATATATGTTATACTATGTCATCTATGTTATGTGCTTTCCTCAGTGAGCCTGTCTTTCAGACACAAGGCTAATAATGCTAGTGTTTAAACAGTGCTGTCGTACCTTGACAGAAGTTCTGCTCATCGCGTGTGAATCCAGGTGAGCACCGAGTGTCTCCAGCTCTGGGGTTCGAGCGGGTCTGTGGGTTCAGGGGGTTAACAGGGCTTTGGGGAGCAGGGTTTGATGATTGTGATGACTCGTCCCCATCACTGACGAAGATCTGTGCATTCTGAGGGAGGCAGAGGTATCCGCCGTAGTGGTTTATGCACTTCATGCCCCCTTTACAGGCGTCAGAAACAAGGGCACACTCGTCAATATCTGTTCACAGACACGGAGAAACCCGCTGTTACTGTAGGCTCTGGTTCACCTTCTCACAGACAGAAACTGACAAAAACGCGACAGTTGGCCGTACAAGGCCAGAGAGAGATTTTTATTTTATTACCTTTGCATACCTCTTTAATGGGATCATATTCATAGCCTTCTGTGCACTGCTGTGAACAAGAAAAATCACTCTATGAGAATCACACCAGTCAGTTAACACATATATGAGCTGTAATAACCAAACAATCATATCTGTTGTTTAGCTGCATGTAAATAGGCCTGTCACGATCGTTTCGTATGAAGGAAGTGTTTTTTCTGCTCTATATCCCCCCTGCTGAAAAACACACACACACACACACACTCCCAGCTCTCCCAGTTTGACCAGCCTGAAGGTAAACCCTTTAAAACCAGCCGACCTGCTTAGCTTCTGTTTTTTCTTTCAGCGGGGACATCTGATGCCATTTCTTTATCATTTATAATTCCCTTAATTAAAAAAAAATCTAAATACTGTTACTGTCACAGCTTCTTTCATAATTTTTTGTATTACTTTATTAGTAAACATGTTAACTTCAGCAATCCTAAAACACACATTTGTAACTAGACATCCTATGAAACGGGATTTGAATGAATGCCGTTGTGTTTTGTTCTTTATTAAAAAAATGTAATTAAAAAAAGAATTCCCTTTTTGGATGGCAAAAATAATTTTAAATTAACCTGCAAAATGATTGCGGTTATCTCAAATAATTGTGATTAGATGGAATAAGCATGATCAGGCGATTAATGGTAACGTTGATTTTGTCAAATAAGACATGTTCCTGAATCAACAAATTTTGTTGATCCTGGAACAACATGTCTGAAACTTTAGTCTTAACAATATCCCTAAACCTAACCCTAACCCTAACCGTAACTTATCCCTAACCCCAACCGTAACTTATCCCTAACCCCAACCGTAACTTATCCCTAACCCCAACCGTAACTTATCCCTAACCCCAACCGTAACTTATCCCTAAACCTAACCGTAACTTATCCCCAAAATCAGAGGGAAATGATGGTGAATCACACTGATATAGAAGCACCTTACCCTGGTTATAAGCCTAAACTTGATCTACACTGTAAATTTCCCTCTCAAATCTGATTGGTTGATTGAAATGTTTCTCCAGGATCAACAATAATCAATAATCATGACAGGCCGATATGTTAATAATGCACTTGCCGTATATGACACAGGCTCTTCTGCCTCTTGAGAAACAACACGGGCAAAAGCTGTGATTATCAGGAAGATTCCCAACATCATCTTACTGGTTCTACATGGGTTAAACACAGCAAAACAACACTTAACACCTGTACTGACATCATCACAGCTGAACATGTGAGAACACTTCATTCTGCTTTCATTGGCTCAGCTCCAGTCGCATACTTCTCTAAAATGTCTACTGATAAAGCAACTATTTCAAATGTAATTACTAAGCCATAAAACACTTAAACGATGCGTTCAGCGCAGATCAATCATAATCATATCATATAATCATATATAATCATAATCTATAATCATATATAATCATATCGTAATTACTGTACGATATTAGTAATATGATCTGTTTCTGCACAAGAGTCTGTTTTATGAATTCACTTCAAACCCAAAACGAAAAGACATCACTGTTTAACACACATTTATTATGTTCTAATAAATCCTAAAGTTTGTTCTATAAAATGAACAAACTGGATTTAATCGAAGCTCATATAATACGTGATGTTGCTAAAGCTCACCTGAGCTGCTGAGAGTCGCAGTGAGTCGCAGTTGAGTCCGGAGAGGATGATGAGGGTCTGATGTCTGATCCGGAATGTCTGGGATGTTTGAGGAAGACCTCGTGACGTCATCGCCGCTGAGGAATGTGGGAGCGGAGAACAGGTTGTTTCCCGCTGCGGGAGTTTGATGAGTTTGATGGGTTTGATGGGTTTGTTGCTCGGGCTGAAGGATGTGTCTCCCTCCACAGGCTGTTTGATAAACTCACTGATGCCAGCCATTGTGCTCAGATTTTAAATAGGTCAGTTTGTAATGTCATTCGAGTCCATATCGTTTCAATGCATTAATCATAATCTGAGCTGTAAACTATGCCATGCTTGATCACTTTATGCAAGCACCTCTCCACATTACATCTGCAATTAAATAACTGATTTTCCCTGACTCTGCATAAGGTTTGCTTTTTAACATCTTTTGAATATTGCCACATAAATGATCCTGTTGATAGCCTATAAATGATCACACCAAGACTGCACATGCATCACAAAAGCTCATTACAGTTTTTTTAAATACATGTTTTGTTAAAAATCTAATCCAATGCAAAGAGCAGTAAACTATGCCATGCACTTGATCACTTTATGATCAAGCACCTCTCCAGATTAAATTTGCAATTAAAGAACTGATTTTCCCTGACTTTGCATTGGATTGATCTTTTTTTATGTATTTAAAAAAAAACTGTAATGAGGTTTTGTGATGCATGTGCAACTTGCAAGATCATTTATGTTGCAATATTACATTTAAAAGCTGTTTAAAAAGCATATTTAATATATTGTATTTATTACATGTAAAATATTAGAATATAATGATTCATGCACTAAATAGAGTTTAAGTTGGGTCAAAAAACACGACAACAATCCACAAAACAAGAAACCGAATCCAAAATGTAATCATATAAACACAAGAGCTGCAGATTAGAGCCATAATCAAACCTACAATAACAGGAAACACAGGAAACGGAGCTCAGCTAATGAGACTGAATGAACCGTCAGGTTATTTGAACATACAAACAGGACATGAAGCACAGGTGATGGAAATGAGACCGTGAGAACCACTGAGCGATCGACTCATACGGAGGGCTCACGTCTCATGAGTCCATACAAACACACACTCTTTTCTTCTGAACACTGACGCACACACAGCTAGGGGCTCCGGGGCCCCGGTGCAGGTTGTCGCTGTGGGCGCTCCTCGTTTGAAATCGTGTTTCAGGGGGAACATACAAAACCCGGGGGCCCATAGAACCGTCCCCACCTTTCTCCCGTCTAGCGATGGCCCTGACAACCAGGTGACAACCAGTTCTCTACCACAGTTCCTGGGAACCCCTGCTCTACCACACTCAGGCTACGTTCACACTGTCAGTCCAAATCCGATTATTTGTGTATCTGATTAGCCTGGAAATTCAGACCTAAATCTAAAAGATTAATGGTCTGGCGTCGACTAATGAAGCTCGGCCAGCCCGAGGGGCGGCACCAAGCACGCATTTGAAAATCTCACTGCACGGTGCACGCAATTGGATAACACTACGACCAATCACAACAAGCCCCATACGCTTAGCTACCAGCGGAGCTAACTGGTAGATTAGACTCTTGCCGTATCCGGTCGGCAAAACAGCAAAAACGTCCTTCTTGCAAAGGAAGTATTCGAGCGGCGTCTTCTGTTCCTCTTTTAGAAAAAAACCAAGTCTAACTCGTTCATTGTAGCGACCAAAGCTGTTTCAAACAACTGGTGTTCATCCATAGCCATCTTGCAATGTTTACTAATGACTTCGACGTCACAGCGCTGTCGTCTCTCGCCTCTGGCCCGCCTATATCAGATAACCCGATGTGATTGGTGCAGCTCGGATACAAGGGCATATTTAATGAGCATCATTACTCGACGCCAGAGTAACTCGCTGAGCAAATTCAACTTGTGCTCTCGCGAGAACTCTGGATTTCCAGGGTAGTATCTGATTGGAATCTGATCTAAAATGATTGAAGTCCACACTGTGTATCGCAACTGTTCAAGTCCGATGTGTGTGTCCATGCCACTCTTTTGTTTTCCGGAATATATGCATTGGTTTCTATGGCAATGATGTTGCATTGGTAAGTATACACCTAAAACAACACCAACCGCAACATGGAGGGGTTTGCAATACAGATGTTGTCTTATTTAAACATGGAAATGTGTAGCCGCGCACTGGACTATGTGTCTTCTGAGGCAGCGGTAGAACCCGAGGCTGGTGTGAGCGGCTTGTTTCAAAATAACCGCCGGTTTCAAAATATGTCTCCGTTATATTGTCATTTTCTGCTGTCCGGCACTTTGCAACAACACAACCTTGTTTCGGCAGCGACTTTCAGCACGTTTCCTATAACAACGTCTAATGTTTACATTTTATGTGGCTTGAGAAAGTCACATAAACAACACAAAATCCTATCAGAGCAGTCAGGCTGAAACGGATTTCCTGAAATGCAATCTGAATAGGATTTCAAACCACATATAGATGTAGCTTAAAACATTTCATGTGATTTTTGCTGTTCACATTAGCTAATTCTGATCAGATTTGGACTGACAGTCTGAACGTAGCTTTAGCTTTTCACACTGGCAGCTTAATTTGAAACAGAGCGTGGTTTGCTTGAAAAATTGTTAATGTGAAAGCTGGCATGCAGACCCAAGACCTGTAGGAGGTTGTCTAATTTAGGTTGCAATGGAACTGGGCATACATGTGAAAACAACTCAAACTTGGGTCCACACTTTTTCAGAAGGTAAGATAACGTGCGTGCATTTCAGAAGTTTTCAAGTAGCAGAAAGCCACCATTATGCAACACATGCGTAGACTAGGGGTTCTCAACTCTGGCCCTCGAGGTCCACTTTATTGTAGTGTTCAGCTCCAACCCTGATCAAACTCACCTGAACAAGATCATCAAGGGCCCTGTCCCAAATGGCACACTCCGGACTTGTGGACTTCCTCAGAGTCCACACTTTGGTGACGTCATGTAGTGCAGACCTATAGGGCCCTTGGTGGGAGTCCACGAGGGCACATTGAGAGGTATTTTTGGGACAGACTCGATCGTCACGCCGGAAATAACGGCCTGGTTGTTGTTGGACAGGAGAAATCACATTTTTGTGCTCCGACGTCTTATCTCCATGTCAACTACACAGCGTGCTTTTACAGTTCTACATTTTGATATTGTGTATGCCACCTGGGCATTAGACAGTAGATACATCATGCTTATTTAAATGATGTATACAGTTGTACATAATAATACATAATGTTCCGTTTGAACTAAGATTACAATTTTAACACATAATGAAAATGTGCATGAGTTTCAGATGAATTTTTCCTGGGTAGTTAAAGTGTGTGGAGCCTGCATCTATGCGGGCTTCGTGGAAGGCCGCTTCAAGGGTACAAAGGGGGCGCTGCTGAGCACACTTCAGAGCGTTAAAATGCTGAATGGGCCGGCCTACGGACTCGTAGACTCAGCGAGCACGCGCAATTTAAGTCCACGAGACCGAAAGTCCACATGAAGTGCCCATTTGGGACAGGGCCAAGGTCTTCAGGATTACTAGATACTTACACACAGTTGAGTTTAAACAAGGTTGGAGCTGAACTCCACTGCAGGAAAGTGGACCTCGAAACACTCTGTTGTGCTTAATAGCAACAAATTAACCCAATATATTGACCATGTTGTTTTCTAACATGTGCCGTGCACATTTGCAAGATGAACGCAAATGCACAGAGTTCGATATGGTGCGATCAAGTCCTCCTGGGAAGTTCGTACTTACGAGGTGGGAAGTCGTGTTTACGACGTCAGATGCGTTCAAGTCACTTTCGTCGGAGTAAGATGGCAGTTACTTCCTCTTAATTAATTACACAAAAATACAGTAAGGTTCTTAAACTCTAGTTCTAGAAAATGAAGAACAAAGAAATGTGCATCAGTCGTGCTTTGTTTTTAAAATGTTTTTAATTAATTTATGAAGCCACTGCAAACTTTATCATTACATATTACATTGTTATATTATAATGCCATCACATTCTGTGCAGGGAATTAGCTTGCTTCGCTGTAAATAGAAAATCCTGACAATATCAATGCTTAATACTTTTAAGCATTGTGTTATTCTGCCATGTTTCTCACTGACACGCCCACAACTCATAAAGATTGGGGCTTAAAGAAAATCCAGAGCTTCCCACTCGTATTCACAACATTGTGGTGCCGTTCATGTGCGTTCAACTCGTAAATACGATCTTTACGAGATGACTTAAACGCACCATAAGCATCAAGTGAGTGTGAAACCAGCACTCCTGTGGCTTCAAGCTCTGCCTTGGCAGTGATTGGCTCCACCGTGGCCTCCTGCTCCGCTGACTCCATCTTGGTTCTCTGCTCTGCTAGACTCGGCTTGGTCTCCAGCTCAACATTGCCTCCCTTCTAGTCCATAGTCCATGGACATTTTGCTGTAGATCATTAAACCATTACGCTACCTCAGACGTCTGTCCGAAATCAGTTGCCTTCGTGCGCTAACGCTGCCTGCCGAGTAATTGCCTAATGGGGCACCGAGGCAACAAGTCACTGCCTACGTTTTCGGACACAGCCCTGGACTCTTTGGGTGCTTCTCAGTTCTTCTTCACTTCCTCGTGTCTCAGTTTTCCCATCCCCTTGATGCGGGGGATCCTATGTATCCTCGTTCATAACCCCTCAAGGAAGCTTCCTCACCCCTCGTTCCTCCCGGTACAATTCGAGAATCGAGATGTCTTTCAAGATGCTGAATACGATCGGCTTCCGGGTCACGGGCTGGAGGACGGAGGAGCGAGGAAACATCATTTGAGTATGGAGGAGCACCCTTTTTTGTGGATTCAGACCCTTTGCTCAAATGTGCTGGACCTCAACTGATGTCCATCTGTTGTAAATTGAATTGATTGGATTTAGTTTGGAAAGGCACAGATCTGGGTATATAAGGGCTGTAAGAAAAAATTATGTGGATGTCGAAGATCTCAAAGATGAAGTCTATTACAGCATAGCAGTGGCAAAGTACAAGAAGCACCTTGGGTTCACCGGCATCTGAATGAACCCAGAACATCCAAATCTCAAACCTTTTATTCTGTTACAGTTCACCATTCTTAATGTAAATGAAGTTGCTCTTCTAGTTACAGCTGTGGTCTGTATGTTAATGAAGTTGAGACACCCCATTGTCTGAGAAGGTTCTCGGTGTCCCACACCCATTCCCATTCTACAATTGATGACCATTCGCTCAGAATGTGATAAACCCAAATGGTGAAGAAACAATTTAACTCGACTTCCTTCATATCTATGATAATTTTGCCATTTTGGGGATGAGTTCATTCTAAAATATACTTTGGAGTGGAATATGGGTTGAGGCATACTACAATTTCTTACATGGCCCACAGTTTACACTGCATTGTCAGGACAAAAAAGCCATGTAGTCCAAGGACATGTCTGTTGATTGCCAAGATCAAATTGTGGCAAGCCACAGAACAGGGATGTGTTTCCCAAAAGCATCGTAAGCCTAAGCAGATTGTAGAACCATCGCCACCAATGGCCTCTATGATCAACTTAGCTCACAATGCTTTTGTAAAACGCTGCCCAGAACAAGGAGACAAAATTACTTCCGAGGCTTTGATTGGTCAGTGGACAGCAGTGGCCTCAATCTCTTTTAAACGGAAGAAGCTTGGTATGACCCAGAACCTTCCTAGAGTTGGCCGTCCAGATAAATTGAGCATCTGGGCAAGAAGGGATTTGGGTTCGAGGCGAGTAAGAACACAATGTTACTACTAAAGAGCTCCAAAAGTACTGTGTAGAGATGGAAGAATCTGTTGGACAAACAACCATCTTTGCAGCACTACATAAATCAGACCTTTATGGCTGAGTGGTTAGACAGAGCTAAGCAGACTGGTGAGATGTGAACTGAACTCTGTGGACAGAACAGTAAGCACTATGATTGGTGTAGAACAGGCAATTCACATCCCCTAGCTAATACCATCCCTATGGTGAAACATGATGGTGGAAGCATCATGCTATGGTATGCTAGGTTCTCAGTGGCAGGCACCGGGATACTGGTAAGAATTGAGAGAAGGCAATCAGATACAGGAACATCCTTGAAGAAAACCTCCTCTATAGCACACACACACACATTTTTAGAAGCTGAAATAGACATATGAGCTTATGGTGGGAAAAACCATGGAGGGATGGCCAGTCCATCATAGACACACTAAGGGCAAGTCATTGTGCCCAAGATGTTGGGGGAAACTGAAGCTCCTGGAAGGGAGGAAACTCATGCAGACACAGGAAGAACATGCAAACTCCACACAGAAAGTCCTGGAAATAACCAAACGCAAATCTCACTCATCCAGGATCTCTTAAATCACCAGTAGCGAGTGCAGCCTTACGGAGAGACTCAGGAAGAGTTTCACTTTTAGACGTTTCTGAATGTTAGTTGAGACATTTATGTAGTTGTTGTGTTACGTTTTCTGGGTTGGTAGAAGCACCGGGGACCCGATTATAGCACTTAAAAACGTCAGATTTTCATGATATGTCCCCTATAAAACCAAATTGTCCACTGGTGAAATATTAATTAATGAAACATTTGTGACTTAAACATTACTTGCAAAAAATGGAATCAGAATACACTGATATTTTTGAATGACCATATAAGTACATTGTGTTATTTGTAACCAAACCAATGTTTTCCCCCAAACCAGTTCAGCGGACACTCTGCCCTGATTTCCCTGGTCATGTCAATCACAGTGCTGGTGCGTGTTTCCCGTACAACGCCGTAACTCGCTGGTTCCTACCACAGTCCGATGCATCGTTGAAGAAATCAACTAGCTAGTCACGACTGTTTTCCAAAACCGTATTGTCGCAAATTGTCCGTTCAACCACGTTGGTTTATGATGTTGGAGAATAACTACATTTAATTAATCTGTTTGAGATCGAATTAATGTTTCGCTATAAATTACAGACATGACATCTGAGGACTATCATTTTTCTCAGTTATTTTGCTTTATCTCCAGATTCAATCATAGGCTCGTTCTAGAGCACGATCGCACATGCAAACTAAAAGACGTAAATTACATTTGTATCTTAAAGACACAGGTTGTACTGAATGTCAGCTTGCTTATTTGGCTCAAGATAAGGATTTATTGAGTCCACATGTCATGCAAACAAGAAACTCTGATTCTAACCACAGGTTGAGATCTGTTGTTCCAAACCATAGACTGTAAAAAAAGATGGACGACGCCCCTTCGCTCTCTTCCACTGGTGAGAACTGAAGCCGCCAGTGTCCCGATATGGCGCTGACATCTTGGAACTTGAGTCTGCGCAGTAGCGATCTCGGGACCAGACCTGCGCAGTAGTGAGCAGGAAGTAAATCCTGCCCTCACTCTCGCAGAACGCACTCTCCCTGAGTGCATTTTTTAAAAAATTGATTGCAGTACGACAAGAGGCTTGTTCAAATAAAATAAATACAATATCCTCAGTCCTCCGAAGATCCCGAAAAAAATCTCCGTTGCTGAGTTTGAATCTTCAGTGACTACTTCGCTCAGAGAACCTGCCAATCATGACGTTACACCACCATTTTTAAAGCATCACGTAACTAACTAAAAACAAACTTATTTTTGAAACAGACACTTGAACTTACATCAGCGTGATAAAAACGACAGCAAATGAAAGAAACCACCTTCGGAAAAAAGATATTTGAAGTGTAATTTAATTGTTTAGTTGGTCTCACGTCCCGTTGAATAACATGGGGAGGCAGGGCTTATGACCTATACTAGGACCAGCCACCGGGGGGCGATCGAGATGCTTTGGCTTACTTTTCAGGGCTTGTGCGGCACGCTTGTTCCAAACACACAACTCTGCGATGATGTTTGCGAATGTTCGTTAGAACGATGTTTTTGGGAAAACCTTCCTTTAACCAATGAGTCAGCTGCAGGGCGGGGAAATCAAGCTTCTATTTTAGGTTTTACACCTAATAGCTTGATTACATGAGCACAACTGTGCAGCTCAACCATCTAGTCTCTTATGGACGGTTATTGATTGGGACATTATTTGTATGAATGACAGGCAATGGTGCATATATTATATATTTTTACTTAATGAAAGGCAGACATAATCAAGTTATTAAAAGCTCAAACAAGAACTCCAGCATTGAGCAACTCTAAAATATTCAATAGACTCCCAGACTGCAACTACATTTACACAGCGATTCGGCTGAATTCGTACACATTCACAACAGAAGTCAAGTAGTTTATACTTGAATCTTTAAAACAATAATCATTATTTACCAAAAACCACACATTTTTGTGAAATTTCTGGAAAGGTGATAAATATGATAATATTGAGGCTTAAATTATGATCAGACAGAAAATAATAAAAAGCAACACAGTTAAAAAAACCACAACATGGGAATGTGTTCATGGAAATATTCAGGTAAATGGGAATTTCTATTTCCAGCAGTGTAACGTGAGCTTTCAAAAGTAGGTTATTAAGTTGGACTTAAGGTGCATTTCAAATGTGGCCATAAAAACAGACATGAAGCACTAATGCTTGTAACAGATCCTTCTCTTTATGACAGTGTCACTGTAACTTTCATCCAGAGCTGCTGATGGACTAGAAGAAGCTGGTCTTGAGTTTGATGGTGGGCGCCGCTTGTACGCTGGGCTGGGGTTGTCTGGCCGCCGCCTTGGCTCTGCTGTTGGCCTGTGTGGATCTGATGGCCGCCTCGAGCCGGGTCTTGAGTTCTGGTGCCGCCCCGATGACGGTCTTGAAGGCCACGGGGTACAGAGGGCCGATGCGCATCAGGTTCTGCAGGGCGAACTCATGCAGGCCCGTGGGCTGCTGGGGGCCGTGGAGAAGCTCGTCTCGTCCAGCAGGTATGAGATGAGCGTCGGGACCAGCAGAGCCAGTAACTGCACTCCTGTGGGACACAGACCGATTTAAGGGACAACTTGACATGAAGCTGCTCGTTTTTGTACTTTCAATAGAATTTTTATGTTAATATAGTGGTCAAACTGGCACACAGTATTCATTGGCTTTAGTATTTTAAAAAGATTTTACAGCAGTTTTGAACATTTAAAGGTGACATAGTATGCCCCTTTTCATAAGATGTAATATAAATCTATAGTGTGCCCAGAATGTGTCTCTGAAATTTCAGCTTAAAATACCAGATCATTTATTATAGCTTGTCAAATTTGCTCCTTTTTGAGTGTGAGCAAAAACTTGCCGATTTTGTGTGTGTCCCTTTAAATGCAAATGAGCTTTAGCTCCGCCTCCGTTCAGAAGAGGGCGGGGCCTTTACACAAGCTTCAGATACTCCGGCAATAACAGAACAGGCCAATCTCACTCATCCCCAATCTCAGGAATAACCCAGTGTTTCCCACACATAGACTAATCGTGGCGGTGCGCCACAGAATCAACACCGGCCGCCACATATTGCATTTCGTTATTATTATTATTATTTTTTTTTACGCTATTTAAAACACGCAGCGTATTCGTTCAGCTGCATTTCCTTTTCCTGCTCTCCCTCCATTTCTCACACACACACCTAGTCTGTCTCCATGAAAATGAGATAAAATGAGATAATCTGAGATGTTGATCCCCACCCCCCACATTTACTTTTCTGGGTTGGTAGAAGCACTGGGGACCCAATTATAGCACTTAAACACAGGAAAAGTCCAGATTTTCATGAGATGTCCCCTATAAAGGTCTTTGCGTATCAGATCTGATCCAGTAGGTTTATAGGGTTAACTGCAGACGCTTACGGTTGTGTTCCTCTGCCATGGCCACGAGGCTCTCCAGCACTTTCACCCCCTCCTGTACGGCCTGTAGCTCCGCCGGTGTGGAGGGCCGGCTCTGCCGACGCTCCTCAGCTGCTCCACGAGCACCGGAGCCAGCGAGTGGATGTAGGGAGCCGAGAGACTCCGGCAGGGGTGCTGGAACACCGACAGCAGCAGCTGATAACAGCGGCCTGAGTCTGAACAAACATGACACAAACAAACATTCAGGGTTAAACTGCCTCTATTATGCTTTTAACCCTTTCATGTAGTGAGTAATAAAGATGTTTGTGAGTGTAAAAGATCTGCACAGTTTGCAGATAAATGTTGTAAGTTGTCGATAAATGGAGTTTTTGTCTCCTAAATAAAGAAGTGATTCTGAACTGAAACGAGTCGTCAGTGATTCAGTCCCACTTCCTGATGAACACACACTGCCGTTCAAAAGTTTGGGATCGGTCACATTTTTAAAACAGCCTCTTCTGCTCACCAAGGCTTCGTTTATTTGATTAAAAATACAAAAACTACAGTAAAAACAGTGAAATATTATTAGAATGTGAATATGTGAATATATAGTAAAGTGTAATTTATTCCTGTGATCAAAGCTGAATTTTCAGCATCATTCCTCCAGTCTTCAGTGTCACATGATCCTTCAGAAATCATTCTAATATGAGGATTTGATGCTCAAGAAACATTTATGATTATTATCAGTGTTGAAAACAGTTTTTTACATTTTTATTTCAGGATTCTTTGATGAATAGAAAGTCCAAAAGACTTCTGAAACAAAATTGTGCACAACATAGCTAATAATGAATGTTTCCTGAGCACCAAATCATATTAGAATGATTTCTGAAGGATCATGTGACACTGAAAATTCAGCTTTGATCACAGGAATAAATAACACTACTATATATTCACATAGAAAACAGATGATTTACATTATAATAATATTTCACTGTTTTTACTGTATTTTTGATCAAATAAATACAGCCTTGGTGAGCAGAAGAGACTTTCAGAAAGATTAAAACTCGTACTGATTCAAAACTTTTGAACGGCAGTGTACTTAGGTTCGTAACTAATTTGCATAATGCCCGCCTCTGGTCTTGATGGCTGAGCAGTGTCTCTTAGCCCCGCCCTCAAACACTGTAGTTTATCTGAGACTGAAGAGTTTGGTTCGTGTTGTTGAGAAGACGCTGTGTATCAAGAGTTGAGATTCGATATGATAATGAGCATTTGCTTTCTGACCAATAACAGCAGACTGAGTCATCTGACCAATCAGAGCAGAGCAGCTCTCAGAGAGGCGGGGTTTAGAGATTGAATCTTTGATGGAAGCGTTTCAGACACTGAGAGAAAAGAGCTGATACTGCAGTGGAGATTAAAGTGTTTTTTGACACTGGATGAATGTAAACCTGCTGAAAAACCACATTATGAACCTTTATATGTGCTACTCATCAGTGCACAAGTACTCTACAGTGACGCACTACTGCACACAGTCTGAATAGCACATGTGTTTGTGTAACTCACCCAGGGATCTGCAGAAGCGAGTCCGTGTCTGAAGCGCTCGATACAGCCGTTCTGCAGGACGGAGACGCCGATCAGCTCATCACTGGCCGACAGCAGGAACAGTGTGACGGCCGTCAGCAGACTGACCTCATCCACACCGGCTCCACACGCTTCTGCAGGAGAGAAACAGACAAACACACACACTCTTTATGGCAAGAACTAAGAGTTATGGGTTAAATCGAGCAGAAAGAGCTCTTTACACTACTTTATACAGTGAATAATGATTCTATTAAACAAAATGTATTTGTTCCCTTGTTAGTGCCATTTCTTACCATCACAAACACATTGTAAAGATTTTGGATGCTTCGCCATTTCTTCATTTTCATTCATTTTGACCTCCAAATTCTTTTTACAGTGTATTTTTATGGCAACTGGTGCTTTAGTGTTATTATGAACATTGTCGTTACATTCAGAGATTGTCAGAATATAAATATTGCTAAATATAAAGGCAACCAAACAGGTGTCGCACTTTTCCATCTAACAGGGGACCCGTGTCCTTAACAATCTCTGAATGTAATAGCATGGTTCATAATGTTCACACACACACACCTGGCTGTGAGAACTCCACACAGAGACCAGGCTGCTGGCGGATCAGTGCAGGGATCCGGGCTGCTCACACACACACACACACACACACACACACACACCTGGCTGTGAGAACTCCAGCACAGAGACCAGGCTGCTGCGGATCAGTGCAGGGATCCGGGCTGCTCACACACACACACACACACACACACACACACTACTGAGAAGCCCAACTGCTCCATTCTTTGATGGTGTCATTTTGTTAATGAGTTAGGAGACATAATGGGATGAGATGCACTTTGAGAACTTCACATCTCAGAACTTTTAAGAGCTAATTGTCTCTCGTCAGCGCTCTGTTAGAAGTGCTTTGATTTTTACTAACTGCTGCAGTTTTTT
>FLSR01001208.1:38658-61916 GCA_900092035.1 Leuciscus waleckii
GTGTGTGTGTGTGTGTGAAGCGGTTCTTTTTTTAGGCTATACTCTCTTGCAATTGAACGTGAATACGTTTACTACTTAAAAACATCAAAGCTAAACATCATATCTAGTCAAACCGCATCACGACATCATCACTACAAATACAGTATGGGATTAAAATCAGTGAACATCAATGTATAGGCTTAGGCACGGGCGTAAATATTGGCGCTGGGTAAAAAAAAATGCGGGACAGAATCGTTACCTTGTTTCAGCGACGCTGGAAGGAAGCGATCCCAAACTTTAGACATTCTCTGCCGTTTATGGACATCTTTACTCTCCGCCATCGCGCCAACTAAATTCAAAATGTATCACGCGCTATGGTGTGCTTCCTGAACACTGAACAACGGTCCGTGTGAAATCAGATCCCTGCGCGTATAGTGCGCGTCATAGGAATTTAACGAGGCTTCGAGGCAGAGTTTTTGCCTCGAGGAATTTTTGTAATCGAGTAAATCGAGTAACTCGATGAATCGTTTCAGCCCTATTCTGATGAAGAAAACAATTAAAAAAACAAACAATATTTTAGGTAAAAAATGTCCAACGAGCAGCAGCGGGTTCAGACTGGCGTGTGTGTGCAGTGTGAGGCTCACCTGTCGTGTGTGTGCGCAGTGTGAGGCTCACCTGGCAGGCTTTAGCAGTGATGCTGAAGGGGTGTCCGGGGAAAAGGCTGGTCGGAGCGCAGCACCAACCTGAACACAACATCACAACATCAGGACACGGGTTTGATCAATCCTGGGGCCAGTCATCACCTCATTTGACATTCAACATTTGAACGTGTCACATGACTGAACTAACGTTGGCCTGATACTGCTCCAGGATCACATGACCAGGGAACTCGGGCTCCGGCACCGCTGCAAACTTCTTGATGATGTCCTCGAGCGCCTGCAGTCCTGCCATGCGCAGCTGGTTGCTGTGGTCCGTCGCTGCCATGAACGCCATGCGGATCAGATCACACAAGTGCAGCACCAGGAAGTCCCCTGCGGAAGACACAACACTGGAGTTGAAAATGAACAAAGACATTTGCTTTTACTGTTTCAACCCCAATCTGTAATTCCTGAAGACACAGAGGGGCTGACAGTGCTCAAGACGTGTGGCCATCGGGGTCTTCTAATGGTCACAGCTTTAGTGCGATGGGGGAAGTCATTTTCTGATTGGTCAGTTTGAACGTCTCACGTTTGGGTTTCAGTCACATGGTCAAGTCAGGGATAAAAGAAGATTGTAACTGTTGCTCTGTCTCTTTGATTCTCTGGATCCCATTCTTGGGGCTCTCTTTCTTTACCTCCTCTTTTCCTTGTCTCTCCCTCTCTCTCCCCCTCTCTATCTATCTCTCAGGTAACATTTTACATATAAGTTATCATCATACATCTATTTTGTAACTATTGTAAGTGTAACCATAACCATATTTTGTCATTAAACCTTTTCAAATACTAATGATGTGCAAACTAGTTTTGATTCAGTATTGACTTTGAAGTGCTACCTATTGCAATACAATATCGTCACACTACAGCAACGCTCTCCCACATATTCAGCTCTTGTAACTGCGCTTATTTCCATCGTTGGTATAAGTAGCAGTGGGTGGAAATAGACAAGAAGTGTGCAGTTTTCTACCATCTTGCTGACGTTTCTTTAGTCATTCGGCAGTCTTGCAGCCTGAACCCCTGCAGGAATCCAGCCTTACAAGTAATTTCCTAAATTACTTCGTTTCATATCAAGTAGAATCAAATCAAGATCAACCAAAAATAAAAAAGGCTGTAAATCCCATTTCTTCTGTTCAGACGCGAGTAAAAACAGGAACACACTGGAGAGCCGCTTTATAGTAGAAACTGAAGCTGTAACTCTGACTGAAAGAGACACTGACACTGTTTTTCATGTTTAATACTGTAAAGCTGCTGCTTTAAATCAATCTACTGTATAAAGTGCTGTATGAGTAAACGTGACGTGACTGTAGATCTGAATCTCAGAGCTGGAACAAACATCTCCACATCACTATGATCAGATGCTTTCTCAACTGCTGTTTTCTCATTGTTATTGTGTGTTTATTCTGTTACTGAGAGGAAAGAGCAGCTCATGTTTACTCATTCAACTAAATGTGGGCGGAGTCATGATGTTCACTAACAGAAATGTGGGCGAAGTCAGGATGTTCCCTAACAGAATTGTGGGCGGAGTCAGGATGGTCGCTAACAGAATTGTAGACGGAGTCAGGATGTTCGCTAACTGAAATGTGGGCGGAGTCAGGATGTTCACTATCAGGAGTGTGGGCGGAGTCAGGATGTTCACTATCAGGATTGTGGGTGGAGTCAGGATGTTCGCTAACAGAATTGTGGGCAGAGTCAGGATGTTCACTATCAGGATTGTGGGCGGAGTCAGGATGTTCGCTAACATAATAGTGGGCGGAGTCAGGATGTTCGCTAATAGAATAGTGGGCCGAGTCATGATGTTCGCTAATAGAATTGTGGGCGGAGTCATGATGTTCGCTAACAGAATTGTGGGCGGAGTCATGATGTTCGCTAACAGAATTGTGGGCGGAGTCATGATGTTCGCTAACAGAATTGTGGGCGGAGTCAGGATGTTCGCTAACAGAACTGTGGGTCGAGTCATGATGTTCGCTAACAGAATTGTGGACAGAGTCATGATGATCAGTAACAGTTTATTAGGCAAAGGTATTTCAAATTTAGTTTTACCCATAAGAAAGAACGAAGAACTTTGCCGTGAGTATATCGAGACTTTAAGACGTTTACCTTCAGGGTTTTTGGTCTTGGCGACCCGTGCAGCTGCCAGGCGAAGTGGGCCTTGTCTGCATTCTCACACAGATGGATGATCCGGCACAGGCAGTCGGCAGCGAACACTCGCGTGACCCAGCGCGGCGCCACGGACGGCTTGGCCTTCTCATCCTGACCCAGAGACGTGAACATGATGTCATCATCCATCTCATCCTTCTTCTCAGAGTCGTCGTCCTCCTCCTTCCGCCGGCTTTGAGACGCAACAGTCCCACCGACCTCTGCAACAACAACACCATATGAGGAGGACCGACGGATCCAAGAGTCTATGAGCTGGGTTAACAGTGCACTGTTCATCTCTTTACACAAGCACACTGTAGTTTCTCTGATTATTAGGAAAATGTAAAAAGTTTTGTGGTGACCTTAGAAATTTTGAAGACCTTATGGGAAGCAGCAAGACAGAACCAGACAATCCTACATATATAGAAAAATGAGCACTGCTTCTAACACCGTAATGCTCACGACCAAAATTGGGTTTGGATATTGTACGATATAAGTTGAACGCACCTCAGTATAAATACAGTATCTTAGGCTGGCCAAAAACTTGAAGATTCTACAGTCCCCCTGTAGTCAATCATTTTATACATATTTAAGGGTTTTTTTTCCTTGAAAAAATGTGTTAATGCCTTATAATATCTTGAATGTAACTCGACACCCTCGCCTCATTTAGTATGCACAGTTCTATGAATATGCAAATGAGCCCCGCCTCCACTCACTCAGCTCAGAGATCCACTGGTTGACAATCACACGTTGATCTGATTGGTTACAAGGTAGTTTGTGACGTCAGAAACAACAAGCCGGAAGTGCCATCCATAATTCAAAACACAGGATCAAGATCGTCAGGAATAAGGTCGATAGCCGAAACTTTTCAACTTTGCAGACAAACTTTTTTTTTATACATGCCATGGGATTAATCAATGGATGCTGATGAAGATGTATAATAATAATAATTATTAATCTGCATACCCTAGTTTTGCACTGATGTAACAAGAGTGACACAATAAGACCTCATGTTAGCATCTTTTACTCTTAAAAAAATATATATATTAAAAAACATGTATGTTCTTTAATGTTTGATTATAATTTTACTGTCTTCACATAGGGATGGGATTTGATAAGATTTTATCAATAATAATGCCACTGACGATTCTGATTATCGATCCAATTCTTTAACGATTCTCTTATCGATTCTTGATAGCACTGTGTGGAAAAATGTTTAAAATGCTTTTAAAAAAAAGTGGTTTTATTTATTTTAAAGTTTAAGCTTGAGTTAGCAAACTGTACTTTTTATATAATGTATGTAATAAATAGAACCTTATTGTAAAGTGTTACTGATTAGTTATACACCGATTCAGACGTCTCCTGAGTTCACTGTTGGAAATATCAGTTGTTTTAACGATTCATTAAAATGAATCGGTTCAAATGAGTCATTATTAGTTCGCGAATTGGACGTGTCGTGCGCGTTGTGTGATTATCCCAGCAGTTAGGACATGGACATCCAAGATTTGTGTCAAGTTGTCAACATAGAAAACATTTCATCACTGTATAGTTTTATTTCGTTTAATTAAAGTGTTGTTTTATGTCAGCTGAATGTCCGGAACGCTTTTCAGAGAAGATAAGGAAACTTATTTAGCACAATTCACACCCAGCGGTAATTCAGGGGAAAAAAATCTCCGAATGCTCCACACGAAACTTTGGTCTTCCGACCTTTTACCACCGTGTCGATTTATTTTGATTAATATGTGCGAGGGAGAGAGAGCAACACAGCGCCTAGTTTGGAGACGGTGAAGTCGTTTACACAGAGAGTGCGCGCGCGCGACCGGCTCTCTCTCTCTCTCTCTGGTCGTTCTTTTAGTTAAAACATGCGCCCTGTCACAAACACAGCCGTTCATCTACATTACTCACCGATCAAATAAGACTTTGGCGGGACAAAAATTCACTTTGGCGGGCGCTAAACAAGTTCAATGCAGGAATATTAATGCGTGAGTTTCCTCGCACGGTAGCCAGGCAAATGGCGAGCTCAGCTGTTGTTGACGCTGTGTCAGGTGTGTGCGCTTCAAGATTATGACGCAAGTGCTAAGATTCCGATTGGCCAAGAGAAAAAGTGCTAAGATTCCGATTGGCCAAGAGAAAAAGTGCTAAGATTCCGATTGGCCAAGAGAAAAAGTGCTAAGATTCCGATTGGCCCAGAGAAATGTAAATTATAAGAATTATCCAATAATGTTTCGCAATTCTAGCCTGCATGGCAGTTTACTGTGAGAAACAATACCCCACCCACCCCTTCAAAAAACTCTCCGGTTCTACGCGATTCACGTAAATGACCCAATTGACCCACAAAACGGCGATTGTCGCCGAAAAGCGACAAGTTTGCAGGTATGGTTCACCTTCTGTTTGCTCAATTTCAGTTTCCCATGTGTTTCTTTGATTAATCTCAATCACCTGGTCCTTGTTAATGAACTCATTATGAGATGAATATGACAGTGGTAAACTGGATATAACACAGCATAGCTGGAAATGTTCAGATGCTGGCGTTCTTAGTTCTGTCAAAATAAAAGCTGCTTCTGACTCTAATCGGCCAAACAGAAAACAATATCGGCTAATGTCGAACTATTATTGAACGGAACAGAATCAACACTAAACTGACTTGAGATGAATAATTACATATTCATTCCCATATTTATTTATCTATCACCCAAAAGTCAGTACTATCTTTCCTACATTGTTCATAGGCTTGCCGCCTTCATGTTACAGCTAATGCTGTGAGATCATGTGTGTTTTATCTTAAACACAAAATAGCCTGATCCTGTTTGATCAAGGCATGCCACTGTTCTGACCTGTACAATATTCAGCATTTTTTTTTCATATCAAAATCCTGTCTATTCATTGTATGTATCTGAAAGGTTGAGAAGTCCAAAAGGAAGTCCTTATGGAAACTGTAGGCCTTCCCATATTTCAGACATGTTCTTGTTATCCTACCTGCAGAATCCTAGAGGAATGCAAACCCTGTACTGGTTACCTTCACCCAGTCAGTGTGTGTTTGTCACCTGTAGTCGCTGCCAGCACATTTTGCAGAGTTTGAGCCAGTGAGGAAGTTTCCCCACAGCCAGAGACGAGAGCATGTGACCCAATGTGTCGTGAATGTCCGAGCACAACTTCCGATCCGTCTCCCGGTCCAGCATCCCGAACAGAACACCTTCCAGCCCAGTCTCTGTGATGTTCAGATCTGGAAGAGCAATGACAAGGTCACAGAAATACAAACCGTTTCTAAAAAAAGAATGTACTGACACTTGTAGCGTATCGACTGATTAACGTGGAAAATATGCTTTTTATTGCATTGCAGAGCTGTATAATATAATGCTAGGCTAAACCGGCGAAATGAAAGTCTCAGAATCCATTTTTTTTTTCTTTTTTTTTTCTCAAAATCCACAAAATGGGTGGATCAGGCAACCGGCGAAATGAAAGTCTCAGAATCCATTTTTTTTTTCTTTTTTTTTTCTCAAAATCCACAAAATGTGTGGATCAGGTCAGGTGACAAGCGTGCATTCATTGACTCGTTTCGAGTCGATCCTATTTGATTCATTTGGATTTTGAGACTTTCATTTAGCCGGTTTAGCCTTGCACGATACACACACACAATAAACTAACTACATCCCACACAGAACAGCCCATGGCAGAGTTTGTTGCGCTGGGACTGGAGCAGATAAATGCAGTGAATGTGACGGAGAGCGTGACGTACTGATGGTGGAGTTGTCTTTGGCGTCCCCAGCCCTCCTGGCGAGACTCATGGCGTATTCACACACCTCAGGAGCCTCTCGCTGAGCCAGCTGACGGAGACACGCCACAGCGGCCCGCCGTAACAGCAGGTGAGAGCTGCACAGATGCACCTGCACACACACACACACACACACACACACATCACTCACTGGCACCGAACTATAGACTGTGCAAAAATCACATGTGCTCTCCATACACTCATTTCTGCACATTTAAAGGAGCAGTTCACTTCAGAATTAGTGATCACAGAACATCACTTCAAGATATTCATGTCTTTCTTTCTTCAGTCGAAAAGAAATTAATGTTTTGAGTAAATCATTCCAGGATGTTTTTCCATATAGTGACTTCAATGGGGTCCAACGGGTCGAAGGTCCAGATGTGAGTTTCAGTGCGCTTCAAAGTCTCGACACGATCCAGCCGAGGAATAAGAGTCTTATCTAGACAAACCAGCGCACATTTTAGAACAAAATAAACATTTATATACTTTTAACCACAAATGCTGGTCTTGCTCTCGCTGTGATGAGACACACATTACGTCATCAGGTTGAAAGGTCACGCGTGACGTAGGCGGAAGAACCGATCTAGTGTTTACAAAGCGAATGTGCAAAGACTCAGTCAAATGCCATTTACAAAAAAATAAAAATAAAATAAAAGGTAAAACAACGATGTCGGACGATTTTGAAGTTGGAGAAGAAAATGAGTTTTTCGCCCTACTCTACATTTCTGAACCGGAACACGCTTGACCTTTCAACCTGATGACGTAATGTGTGTCGCATCACAGCGAGAGCAAGACCAGCATTTGTGGTTAAAAGTATATAAATGTTTATTTTGTTCTAAAATGTCGGCTGGTTTGTCTAGATAAGACTCTTATTCCTCGGCTGGATCGTGTCGAGACTTTGAAGCTGCACTGAAACTCACATCTGGACCTTCAACCCGTTGGACCCCATTGAAGTCACTATCAAAAATCCTGGAATTTTTTCCTCAAAAACCTTCATTTCTTTTCGACTAAAGAAAGAAAGGCATGAACATCATGTTTGAGGTGGGAGAGAGTAAATACTCAGGAAGTTTAAATTCTGAAGTGAACTACTCCTCTAATATTCAGGTTTGTGTAGATGCTGAATGTAAATGTGGAGGTGTATCTGATAGGCGGTGTTACACAGAGGCAGGGCACGAGGCTGGACAGGTTGACGTGTCGCGGCGCGAACATATGCAGCTGCTGGAGACACGAGATGGCCGCCGCCTGCACCAGAGAGTCCGAGTGATCCTGCATGATGGCACAGCCCACCAGACACGACGAGCGGATCGTCGACACGCTGCTGCCGTTACTGCGGAACGAGAAAACACTCTGCTCAGCGCTGCCAGGGCGAGAGATGCAGATGTGTGATTCACTCGCTGGACATGTGGCCAATCATTGTGAATTATTATCTAGCGCAGGGTTTCTCAAACTCGGTCCTGGAGGGCCGCTGTCCTGCACAGTTTAGCTCCAACCCTGATCAAACACACCTGAGCAAGCTGATCAATGCCTTCAGGATCACTAGAAACTCACAGCTAGGTGTGTTTGATCAGGGTTGGAGCTAAACTGTGCAGGACAGCGGCCCTCCAGGACCGAGTTTGAGAAACCCTGTTCTAGCGGATTTAACAACACATCCAAAGTGCACATCTCCTGTTATGAATGGGAAAGGAAATCAGCGTTCTGTTAAATATATTGAGCAGTAGGTGATGAGCGACAGACTAGATAAACCAATAGAAATTGTAAACAGAATTCACTAAGAGATTTGTGGGCGGAGTCGTGACATTTACTACAGAATTTTGGGGGCGGAGTCATGATGGGAGTCGTGATGTTTGCTAAAAGAATTATGGGCGGAGTCATGATGAGAGTCGTGATGTTTGCTAACAGAATTATGGGCGGAGTCATGATGAGAGTCGTGATGTTTGCTAACAGAATTATGGGTGGAGTCATGATGTTTGCTAACAGAATTATGGGCGGAGCCGTGATGTTTGCTAACAGAATATCACTGCAAAGGTATTTCAAAACTTATTTTTTACCCCTAAGCGAAGAAAGAAAAATAACTTTGCCGTGAGTATACTGGAGAAACACTGACATGTTTCAAACGCAAATGCTATAACTGCATACCCTGTAGTTCTGGTCCGACGGTGGTGATGAGCGCCCCGAGACAGCGGCCCAGACACTGATGCACCTCTGTGTGTGAGGGCGGCACCGTGAGCAGCAGCGTCAGCACCAGAGACAGCGTGGGCTCCACATAGCCCCGGTACATCGGCCCGCTGGAGTCCACGATCAGAGCCAGAGAGTGCAGCGCCCACGTCTGAAACACCACAGCAGCTCATCAGCAGAGGTACTCTGACAATTACTATATTGCGTTACTCCCTTAAAAAGTAACTAATTGCGTTACCGCTCAAACAAACAAACCTTTCAGCTGCTGTTATTCTGGATAATTTGTTTATGGTTTAACTGAATCATCGAAGGTCAGAAGCAAGTACATTGGTCAAAGTGAGATTAAATGCATAAAAATTATTTTTTATTTAACATATTTTTAGTTATTGGAGGTTTGAATAGTATTCTGATTCTGTATTTCACAGATTTTATTCATTGTGAGGAATATTTAATCTTTTTTTTGTGCAAGTGAGATGAGTAAATGCTCACATTTAGTCTAGAACTACAATAACCATCATGTTTACACACACACACACACTGCCTCTGCACTTCGATTTGTCATGAGGACAGGAGAGCTGTCAGTCAATTAATGGGAAAACAAAATACTAGCGTTACTTATTTCAGAAAGTAACATGTTTTGTAGTAAATTTGAAAAGTAATGTGTTACTTTGCTAGTTACTTGAATAAGTATCTGATTACGTAACTCAAGTTATTTGTAACGAGTTACACAACACTGCTCATCAGAGCCGCACAAAACCAGAAGCATAAGCTCCTGCTGTCGCGACGCTCACCTGGACCTCGTGACACGTGGCGTCTTGAGCTAAGGCTAGCAGGATGCTAACGCTAGTCTTGAGGTGCTGGCCCGACCCGATGCCGCCCACATAACGGTGCAGGCATCCTAACGCCAGAGAGTGACCCGTCCTGGACACCACATCACGTGCAGACTTCAGCCTGAGTAGAGGAGCAGACACAGAATAACACAAACATGAGGAAACAACATACAAACAAACAAACAAACGTATGGAACAGCAGAAGTACAGTGGTGACCCCGGTTCCCTCTGTAAGCAAAGCCGCTGCGCTTATAAACACTACTTTATTAGGCATCATGATGAAGATGAAAAGATAAGAAAAGATATAACAAAAAGATAACTAGGGAATCACCAAAACGCAAGAACCACTCTGAGTAATTACATTTAGTGTAAGTGGTGATCTGTAGTTGATAAATATAAATAATGTATAATTCATTGACGGGTACAAGGTTGCGCTGTTGAGGCTCACGAGAAGAAATAAAAAAAAGAGTAGCACACACAAAGAAACTCATTTACATACTGCGGTAAAAAAATAAATAAATATAAAAATATAAATGTTTATTTTTACAACATAATACAGTTAAGCAGCATCACACGACCAGCTGTTTTCCTGAATACCATCACCATCACCAAGTACTTAAAATTAAATCACTTACATTTAGACGCAATATTGACAAATTCTTGTTCAGCAGCGAAAATAGATCCAATCAAAGATCACAGCAGAACCCTATAGACGCACACTCAACCGTGTTTTAATCACTGAATGATTCAGCCGTTTGAACGAATCGTTTGAATCAATGACTCACTCATTAAGGCGGCACCTGCCGCCACCTACTGGTGGTTTAGATTCGTGTTTAAAAGAATCATTCTTTACAACATTTCTAAAAAATAATAATAATTAGCAATCTCATAACATTATTTAATGCAGTTGTAATTTGTCAGTGTAAAAGATTTGATTGGTAACAGCCTATCAGTCTAATTTAACCTATTGATCAAATTTAAGAATTTGACATGGAAGATGATGAAAGCATACGTTTAATAAGATTAGGTGATAAAAACCTTTACCTCCTCGAGGTAAATATCACAAATAAGCTAATTTAAATATGTAAAAGCTGATTGAACACCAAATGGGAATATTGCTTCAGAATAAATTATATTTAAACAAAGATCCTATTTTTTGAACGACCAATTTACTTGTCCGAAAGAACAAAAGCCCAGCATGCAGTGCTCGCGTTCATTTAAATCATAGCCTTCTGAAGTTTAATAATCGTTATTATCTCCAAATTTAAGACCTCTAGAAATGATAATTAACACTTTTCTTACACCATTTCAGATATTCAAGACTTTTTATGACCTTAAATTGGATCAAACTAAATGTAAGACTTTTTAAGGAGCCTGTATCAATTTGAATTGGACGAGCTACTCAAGAAATGTTGTATTCCGCTGTGGTATCGGCATCGCTGCTGAAGTTGTGCATACTTGTCGAAGCTGTGCTGTGCCATCCGGGCGATGAAGGACGCTTCTCCGACGACTTGTGCCATGCGTCCCAGAGCCTCGCCCGCCGCGCAGCGCAGGATTGGGTTTGGGTTGTCCAGCGCACCCATCACCAGCGCCAGAGCCGACTTGCGCACCTCTTCTGGACCCAGACTGCTCTTGTTCTCAGCCAGACCCTGCACAAACACACACAAGCCCATCAACAATCATCATTACTACTCTTAAACTACTCTACTGTAGGTTTATGAACTACACAACACTTCTGAGACCTTGAGAGCGCTCAGCACTGCAGTGAATATGTTTAGCTGGACGGCCTGTTGACGGACTCCTTTAGCTTGTTTAATGCTTCGGCAAAGTGATCCAGCATTTGCAACCTGGAATAGACAACAGAACATGAGATAAATCCCAAGCAATGCTGTGAAACGAGAGAACGGTAATGCTACGATCTCATCCGACCAAGACATTGTGTCTTTATTGAAGCAACAAAATCACAGCCTAGCAGAACATACGCTACCGTTCAAAAGCATGTTTTTAAAAGAGTCTCTTCTGCTCATCAAGGCTACATTTATTTTATCACAAATACTGTAGAAACAGTGAAATATTATCATCATGCAAATCAGCTGTTGTGAATTATTATAATGTGAATATATAGTATAGTGTAATTTATTCCTGTGATCAAAGCTGAATTTTCAGCATCATTACTCCAGTCTTCAGTGTCACATGATCCTTTAGAAATCATTCTAATATGATTTGCTATTTTTTTCTTAGGATTCTTTGATGAATAGAAAGTTCAAAAGAATGGCATTTATTTGAAATATAATCTTTTGCAACATTATTAATGTCTTTACTGTCACTTTTGATCAATTTAATGTGACCTTGATTAAGATTATTAATTTCTTTTAAAAATAATCTTACTGACTACAAACTTTTGAATGGTAGTGTAGCATTGATGTGTCTTAATTTTAGATATAGGTTCGCAGTGAGCCTCAGGGTTTCTTGTCTGTTCCGCACAGGATGTGAAGTACATCCAGACTGATGGATACCGGGCACCTGAAGCTGAGCTGCAGAACTCACTGGCCCAGGCAGGTCTGCAGAGCGACTCTGGCTGCACAATTGCTGTGGACATGTGGAGTCTGGGCATCGTTCTTCTGGAGATGTTCTCAGGAATCAAACTGAAAGAAACTGTGAAGTCTCAGGAATGGAAGGTCAGCAGAGACCCAAGCAGCTGTGAAGCTGAACTCCACCTTGAATATGACCTTGAATGTTATTTATTTGAATAATTTTCTCTGTGTAATGTAATTTGACCGTAATGTTGTTCTTGCTAAAATATGATTGTGTTGCGTCTCTGCAGGATAACAGTTCTGCAATAGTAGACCATATCTTTTCAAGCAATGCTTTGGTTTACCCGGCTATCCCTGTCTATCATTTGAGGGATCTGATCAAAAGGTAGGAAGTAAACTAAGCAGTGCAGTTGTGTGTTCTTTAGACATGACTTCACACACTCACACACTCACACACTCACACACTCACACTCACACTCACACACACTCACAGGGTACAGTATGAGCACAGTGAAAGAACGCACCTGTGTTTGAAGGAGACGTGAGGAAACACGACCCCGAACAGGGCGACGGAAGCGTCGATCACGGACACGCCGAGCGGGAGTGGACCGGGCACGGCCTCGCCCACAGGAACACGCAGGTATATGGAGGACGGGTCGTGTTCCAGCGCGCCGCTGCCCGACGCACTGTTCGGCTGAAGCTGAGGGACACAAACACACCAGGGGAATCCATTAGAAACTGTGTAGGATCCGCTAAAAGTGTACGTGCGCCCGAATATATATATATTATATATATTATTTATAATATCTTATGTAATTTTTCTCATCTAGTAAATGCATCTTGATTTAAGAATTGTAGATATTTGGACTGGAAACAAGACAAAAAGCCTGAGTAAGAGAAGCATTTTTTGCAGTGAAGGAAACTGGTTTCTGCATCTCACCTGATCCTCGATGGACTTGTGATCGGTTTCCTGAAGCCAGGAGCCCATCAGCACACTGTCGTCGTAATGGCACAGCGAGCGCAGCAGAGACGTGGTGGTGTTGGCGGAGTTATCTGTGAGCGTGAACTCGGCCACCAGCTCGCGCAGGAGAGCGTTAAAGCTGCCTTCGTAAGTCTTGGGCGGCAGCAGAGCCAGTATATCGTAGAGTCGCAGGCGAACCATGGCAGCGCTGGCCTTCAGGTGAGCTCCGTGAACCTTGATCACTGCAGGAACACTGTGACACAAATTTACACTCAAACACACTGTACTGTGGAAAATATAATCAAGTCATTTATCAGTCCTCAAACATAACAAAAATACAGCCTGAAGATACAAAAATCACAGCCAGTCAGAACAAATTTGATATTTAAGGTACAGTGGGGTCTGTGAGATTTGTTAATGCTTTTAAAGAGGCTCTTCTGCTCACCAAGGCTGCATTTTTTTATATAGTAAAGTATAATTTATTCCTGAATTTTCAGCATCATTACTCCAGTCTTCAGTGTCACATGATCCTTCAGAAATCATTCTAATATGAGGATTTGATGCTCAAGAAACAGTTATGATTACATGTGGGCGGAGTCTCTCTGCAAGCGCACTGCACTCACAACCAAATCAATCATAAATCACAGCCAATCAGAAGAGTGTGTGGGCGGAGTCTCTGCAATGCTCAATGTTGAAAACTGTTGTGCTTCTACAGATTTGTCTGGAAATGGTCATACATTTTTATTTTTCAGGATTCTTTGAATATTCAAGAGAACATCATTTATTTGAAATAGAATCTTGAGTGACATTATAAACGGTCACTTTTGATAAATTTAACACACAGCCTTGCTGATTTTCCTTCAAACTAACAGAAACAGTGCTGAACACAGGCATGTCTTTACTGTAAGTCCTGCACTGCATCACACTCACTGGGACATCATGGTCATGGCGCACTCAATGGGCGTCATCAGTCTGCGGATCACGTCCTCCGTCAGTAGCTCTGGACAATGGGCCACAAAGCTGCGCATGGCTGTGAGGAAGCAGAAACATGATGTTTTCCTGATGCGTGCTATAAACAGAGCAGAGAAAGCCATGCAGAGATGATGCGAGGTGTTTTACCACACAGGGCTCCGGCGCGGCCCTCCAGCATCACCTGCCAGCTGAAGGAGTCTCCTCTGGCCTTCTCCGCCTCCAGCTCCTTCTGGGAGCGAGGGAACACGTTACGCCATAGCAGCAGCATCTTGGGCAGGTGGTAACGCACTAAAGACGGTCCTGAGGAGATGAAACAACACGACTGCTAATATTACTGCCATCCTGTAAATGCTTTTAGGCAAGAAACACACTGTGCTTCTGAGCCTCTTCATTTTTCAGGAGAGATGCTTCAAACCGTATTCTAATTAGACGCGATGCAATAAGACTCCAGTGACATCAGTGTGTGCACATCTGATACAACATGAATTCGAGATGGGACAAAATAAATCACAGTCAATCAGAAGGGTGTGTGGGCGGAGTCTATCTGCAAGAGCACTGCATATATACGTTGCATTCTCACCGCCAGTAGGAACTCTGAAGTGACTTAAGCTGCGCTCGTTGTTGTGACTTTTATTTTGACGGCGCTGAGAACGCAAAAGTCTGAGCAAACAAACAGCGCTCGCATTCTCCGTGTTTATTAGTTTACGATCTGTCTAACAGTCCTGTCTAATACGTTATTGATAGAACTGTTATACATAGAAAGTAGACAGTAATGAAAAGTTATTAGCGTATGCCGTGTGTTTGATGTCCAGTGTTGTGAGCAGAAATACATAATCAGGTTTCTCTTGGTCTCCTCAAAGTTGCGTTGGATTTTCTCCTCAGCGTAAAAATTAAGAGGTCCATCTATCACTGTTTTCCATGTTCGTAGAGTTAGTTTCTGGGGTAAATATATAGGCTATAATCTGTGTTTCACGGCTTTTTTATAAAGTGGGTGCTGGTTTTTCGCATACATTCGGCCAATCAGTGAACACTAATGTCACGGATAGTTCCTATAGTGCTGGTTTAGACCGACTCTGGAGTATGAGTAAATTAGTTCCTCCAAAAGAGTTCCTAGAACTAAAATCATCCCTAGTTCCTGCGGTGCGAATACGCCGACATCCGGAGAATTCCGCCAATAGTTCTAGGAACTATGAAAAGTTTCCTCCAGTGCGAAAGCCCCAATAATGTGGCAAGTAGCCATGTGATAAGCAGGATTATATACATCATTTATCCCGTACACGTTTACAGCTGGAAAGCTGAACACATGGATGCAAGAGCTCATGTTAAGAGCTTATGTGATGAGGGGATCTGGTTGATGGACTCACCTAAGGTCATGAGTGCTCCTAACAGCAGCCAGCCGGCTTGAGTCCGCTGGAGAGACAGACGGCTGTTCTGCGCTGCCGATCGCAGCAGATCCTCAGCTATACTCACCACCATCTGAAACACACCTCTCACAGTCAGGCTCTGTTACAGCACTCAGATACAGGTGCTTCTCTACAGGAGTCTGTGATAGCAGCTTCTATTTCTTCACGAATACACATTCTTCTAATACTAAACATTAGAGGTGTAACAATATATCGCAATACAAAAATGCAACAATATGTATAGACTCAGACTGGGATCGTGAGGAGAGGCAGTGGAGACTCAGACTGGGATCGGGAGGAGAGGCAGTGGAGACTCAGACTGAGATCGGGAGGGAGGCAGTGGAGACTCAGACTGAGATCGGGAGGGGTGGCAGTTTAGGCTCAGACTGGGATCGGGAGCGGCGGCAGGGAGACTCAGACTGGGATCGGGAGGGGAGGCAGCGGAGACTCAGACTGGGATCGGGAGGGGAGGCAGCGGAGACTCAGACTGGGATCGGGAGGGGAGGCAGCGGAGACTCAGACCTTGCCCTTGGAGTGTGGGATGCCCAGAGGACACTGATGGACTCCTCCCAGCAGAGCCGCCATGGCGAAGCTGTACCCGCTCACGGCCTCGGGCGAGTTCTTCAGGTTGTTGATGCACTCGGCGCAGCGGTCCAGCAGAGGCGTGAGCTGGTGTGGAAGAGCGACAGAAACACAGCGCAGACACCAGGCAGCCGACAGACGAGCCGCCATACTCGGGTGCAGCAGCACAGACGTCACCGTCTCCAGAAAACCTGCACACATCATCACAGGTGTCCAGATAGTGAGCCGACTACGCTGCTAACAGTTTGACTTTAAAGAAATCCAAAACACTTCTGTCCCTCCATTGAAAGTCCATGTAATCAAAACTTTCAAACTACAAAAGTTCATAAAGAGATTGTAAAAACTCCACATCAAATACGGAAAAAGGAAGCTCAACCGTTTTTTGCTTGAACAATCCTCATTGGTTCCCGAGCTTTTGTTTACCATATTTGATGAGCTCTATGTACATTATGTTTATATGTGAATAAAAGCCTAAATTAAATCTTTTAATCATATAAAGTGAACATGTTTGTTCAGAAGACTTGGATTAAAGCGTTCCATTCAATATGAATGCATTTTACCGTCTCGTTTTGAAGCATCAGAGTTTTGTGTGAACAGACTGTGGAGGGACAGGAATATCTCAGATTTCATTAAAAATATCGAAGATGAGTTTCAAAAGTTTTGAAGATAAAAGTCTTATAGGTTTAAAATATATGTAATGTATAAATGTATGAATAAGGAAAGAGTTTTGAGGGTTGAATGAGACATGGACATTTGCCAAAAAAACAGTGACAACTTGCCATCATAACATCAACTACAAATTCCATATTTATACCAAATAATGTAGTAATCTCTATTTATAAATCAAAAAAGAAAAGCTTAATCATATGTGGACGTTTCAAAATGCTAATGACCCAAAGTATACAAGCAACAAGGAAAACGGGAAAAGAAACGACTCAGAAGAAAGAAATGGAGCATGTTGGGACGCATGGATTCTCAGACAGTGATAATTACACATAAAATACAGTATTTCTGCCAAAAATGGCACTAGAAAAGTGCTACTAAAATGAAGTGTCAGGGTAAAATTTAGCTTGAGCATCCATGGTAATGAGACTTTTGATAAACATGCCACCTGGGATGTTTGTCTGGTTCTGTACCCGACTGCTACATGTTGTGGTTATGTGCATTTCTCCTACCGACGGACGGCTCCAGGATCAGCGGGGAGGCCGTAGCGCTCAGACTCTGGACCAAACTGCCCAGCTCTTTCAGCGCGCACACCATCACATGCTGACTAGCCGACACGTCAGCGGCTCCGGCACGGCTCTCGCTGCTCGGGTCGTTCACCACCGCCTCTGTGTGGGAGAGGGCACAGTCATAAGCATCTTCATTCACACGGAGCGATCGAACACTCATCGCTGTCAGGACCAGTGTTGGGGGCAGTTACTTTTAAAAGTTATATGTTACAAGATTGCGTTACTCCCTAAAAAAGTAACTAATTGCGTTAATTCCAGCCGCTCACTTGCTTCGTTTTTGAACGAATCAGGCTTTTGAATAAAACGGTTGTATGAATGATTCAATGAATCACTTATTAAGACATTAAATAAATAAATAACTCTTAAAAATAAAAGTTCTTTATTAGCATTTATAGTTCCATGAACAATCTTTGACATCCATGGAATCTTTCCATTTCATAAAAGTTTTTTTTAGAGTGGAAAAAGGTTCTATAAAATATTGAACAAATCAGGCTTTTGAACAAATCGGTTGTATAAATGATTCAATGACTCACATATTAAGACAGTGACTTGCTGCCATCTATTAAAAAGTAAATAAAAGGTTCTTTAAAATATTCAAATGTTTTTCACACAAAGAAAAACATGGTTCTTTTAAGATGTGACATCCTATTATTATTATTAAATGTATTGATTATATGTAATAATTTTACGTAAAAGATTCATATCTAATAAGGATTAGTGCTGTGCAGCGATTAATCGCATTCCAAAATAAAAAGTTTGTGTTTCCATAATACATATGTGTGTGTAGTGTATAATTATTTTGTATATATAAATGCACACACATGCATATTCTCATATATTTGAGAAATATTTGCATTTATATACTGTATATATATTTATAAATAATTTATATTATATATAAATATTTTATCAAATTTTTCTTAAATATATGAAGAGTTCAGATGCAAAAGCCTCTAAGTGCCATCTTAAATTTTCTTCTAGAATGATAATTTTTATCAAGCTTATATATATAAATTCAGTAATTTCACTTAAATAGCAATGAAAATGACCTATTAATTGTCATTTAAGTGAAATTATTGAACTTAAATCTACGAGCTTGATAAAAATGATCATTCTAGAAGAAAAGTAGCATGTTCATCTGCCAGTGGGTCTTTCATGGAGACTGTCCTCATGTGTTTGCAATTTGAATATAATAATGCTGCATTTAAAAGTTGGTGCGCTTCACCAACGGAGTGGACGTCGCTCAAATGCCTCTGGGCACAATTGGATAGGATAGACCTAAAACCAATCAGAGTGATCGTCATCGTGTAAAGCCCGCCTCAACGTTTCTGATTGGTGCTGCGATTTCCACGGCATGGAAATGGCCTTGAATGAGCTCTTTGCCAGACTACTTGCAGAGCAAATCTAAATTTGCCGGAAGTTGTCTGGGTTTTCCCAGGCTACCTCGACACCCTTGCCTCATTTAGTATGCGCAGCTCTATGAATATGCAAATGAGCCCGCCTCCACTCACTCACTCAGCTCAGTGATCCACTGGTTGACGATCACACGTTTATCTGATTGGTTACAAGGTAGTTTGTGACGTCAGAAACACCAGCGATTTCAAAGCGTGTTTTTGAGACTGTCTTTGGTTCACTGCAGTTTTAAGGAGGAAATACTCAGCAATGGTGTCGACTTATGAATTTACACATGGTTTGTCTTAAAGCAGATTAAAAACACCACATAGACACATAAACTACATTAAAAGATGGATTTTCACCACAGGGGGACTTTAACTCTCATGTTCCTGTAATCTTGAATCAGAATAACTTCCTCTTGCAGCATCTCTTCTCTTCTCTGATGATGTGGGCGGGGCAAACTGTCACTCACATGAGATCAGCCAATAGCAAACCACAACCATCCAATCAATTCCCCACGGACACAATCAAGCCCCACCCACTTTTGTTCTTGTCACAGAAGCGTTTCACTCTAATATACGACACAATAGAGGAAGAAAAGACTGTGTCTGAATATTTTTATTCCGCTTGCATGTCTGTATGCACAAATGTTATGGTTTCAAACGTTGGTTATGTTCTTGCAGTATTTCAGTGGCAGATCTGGTACAATCTGGTATTGTACATACTACATAATTATATGAAATCTAAATAGGAATTTGTGTTTAACTGTTTTACTAAGAATCAAAATGATTGATTGATGGATTGATTAACTTTATTAATCCCCGGAGGGAAATTTAGGTGTCACAGCAGCACAACCATACAATGAATAAATTAAAACAACTTTAAGACAACATTCACAAACAACAAGACTCATTCTCCAGTATCAAGTCGCAAAGCATTGTGATTATATACAAAAAACATAATCCTAAAAAGTATATCATCTTGAATAACACTGATTATACAACCTAATTGCAGTTGGGAAAAAAGACTTCCTATAACGCGCCCTGTGACAGCGTGGATGGATTCATCTTAAGCTGTGAGTACTCATAAAATCACGAACTATTTCATTTAGGGGATGACAATCATGATTCATCATAGAAGAGAGTTTCCCGATCATTCTATCCTGTATTATCACCTCTAAGGTGGGTAACACACTCCCTACAACAGAACCTGCCTTCTTTATCAGTTTATTTCACTTATTCTTCTCCTTTTCTAGCAGTCCCCCTCCCCAACTTGTGACAGAGTACAGGATCACACTGGTGATAGGGACAGACCAAACGAATTGCCACTGTGAGTAAGAGTGTGTGTGTGTGTGTGTGTGTGTGTGTGTGTGTGTGTGTGTGTGTGTGTGTGTGTGTGTGAGACACCTTTGGCAAACTCAGTTGAGTTTAAAAGACAATTAACATTCAGTAATATTATTGATTTAACTGCACTGACACTGTCAATGACAACAAAATATGAGCTGAATTGATCTGAATAATGACACTACTGTCTTGCTTTACAGTGTTAGCTGAATTTGTCTCATATGTGATGAAGAACGCATCACTGATTCTGTTATTTTCCTGCTTATTACTATGAAGCGGTTTGGAAACCATTAGAAATAATCCACTGATATTTGAGTGACAGCTTGAAACAGCTTCATCTGCAACCCTGTGTGTGTGTGTGTGTGTGTGTGTGTGTGTGTGTGTGTGTGTGTGTGTGTGTGTAGCTGCTGGGTTGTGTCCTCAGAGAGCTCATGAGTCTAAAGGAAGTGCAGAAGAACGTTCTTCTAGTGGAGCTCAACGGTGAGTTCATGCGTGAGTCATGTGACATGTGAGTCTCAGCTGTTAATCTGAGACACGAGACGCCGCATCACATCTTCACCCCTCGCTTCTCTGAGCGCAGGTCTTCTGCAGACGGATGACAAGATCGCACTGAAGGAGATCACTCGCCAGCTGCACCTGGAGAACGTCGTCGGAGACAAAGTGTTTGTGAGTGTGACACGAATAATTTACCCAGAAACCAACATTCTGTCTTCATTCACTGAAACCGTGATGTAATAATGCAGTTCTTCTTGTGTTTAGGGGAGTTTTGCAGAGAATCTGGCTTTTCTTCTGGAAGCTCTCAAGAGCGGTGAGGCTTCATCACTGTCAGCGTGGGAATCGGAAATCAGTTCTGCAATCGGATACTGGTTATATAATTCAGATTTTGCTTATTGATTCCAGTGTGCACATTTTAAGGTGATTTGAAACCATTCAAGCTCAAGACGACACGGAAGAACTCTTAATAGTGCACTAATACTACATAGATACATGTATATTTAATGATAACTTATAAACCCTTTAAGACAGCCCTAGTGTGAGCTACGAGTTTAATCAATGTTATTTACTTCTGTTCAATTATTTCACCTTAGTTTTAAAATAATCGTGTTTAACAGAAAATTCATGAAGAAAAACTGCATTACCCATAATGCAGTACAGACAATTCCACCAATCAGAGTCAAAACAAGAAACATGTGCCAAAAGAACTCGTTAGCTCCTCCCACTCGCACGAAGCTCCGCAAATCTCCTTATACTCTGAAAATTCGGAAATATTTAAATATATAGATGGATATTTTGAAATAAACTTTTATATACAAATATACAAACAAATATATTGTTTTATTTGTTGAATGAGTAGTTTTATATTCCTCCATCGTTTTTAATTAGATTATGCTGTTCGCAGTGCTTCATGGGATTGTTGTTCTGTCTGCAATGGAATGTTTTGCAAAAATTCACAGAATAAATGTTTGACTTATGATCTAAAACGGGAATCGATAAGAAAATAATCGAAATTGAAAGGCAGAATCGGAAACGCTACAATTCAAATACCCGACCCTATTCAGTGTTATTGTAGTATTTATATACTGTTATTATATTATTTCATATTTTGAATTAGTTTTCAATTTTATATTTACAGTTTTCTTTTTAATTTTAGTTAAAGTTTTATTAATTTAGTTATTTTTGTCATTTTTTTATTGTTATTTTAAGATTTTTATTTATTTTATTTTAATGTCTAATTTGAAATTTTTTTTTTTAAAGTTTTAGTAATTTTGTGATTTCTAATTTAAAATTATTTTAGTTTTGTTTTCCGTATATTTACTACTTCAACTTAAACCTATTTTATTTCCATTTAGTTGAAGTTTTTCATCCAGTATTAATGTGTGATTTCAGCAGTATTTACCTGCAGTGATTGAGTAGTTGTGTGTTGTGTCTCCCCGTGGTGTGTGGTGTGTGTTGTGTCTCCCCGTGGTGTGTGTTGTGTCTCCCTGTGGTGTGTGTGTTGTGATGGTGTCAGGTGACCGGAGCAGCAGTCGTCCTGTGCTGTTCCTGCTGGATGAGTTTGATCTGTTCGCTCATCATAAGAACCAGACGCTGCTGTATAATCTACTGGACGTGTCCCAGTCTGCGCAGACGCCCGTCGCTGTGGTGGGACTGACCTGCAGACTGGTGCGCGCACACACACACACACACACACACACACGAGTCAACAAAATTCTGTCATCATTTACTCCTCCTCACACCATGTCCACACTAGACGCGACGCGACTGCGAGATGCGTCAAAATCAATCAAAACCCACAGCCAATCAGAGCAGCGTGTGGGCGGAGTCTCGCGGCGAGTGCATGGCACCAGAGAGTCATCTTGGAAAATGGATAAGTACATAATCAGATTCACAAATATTACACCATTTAAAAATACATACTGAGTTACTAAAACAATCTTTGTCAACGTTCTTGTTTCCATTTGTTTAATTTTAAGATCTGAGGTGAATTATCCATTGTTGCTTGTACAGCTACAAAGCTGGCCATTGACTTCCATAGTAGGAAAAAAAAATGATTAAACTTGTCAATTTGATGGCGGATCCAGAAAGGTTCAAACGACAATCACCAGGAGATTCACCCGCTGTAAAACGCGAAAGACTTCGGAGAAAAAAAGAGACTGCCCATGCGAAAACAAGGATAAATATCGGGAGGGCATTAAATGTAGTCACGCAAGGCTGATGTTGTTAACATTAAGAATTTGAGAAAGAACAATAATTTGCACGGTTTGACGTGATATGATAAGCGAGCGTTAGATTTAATCG
Source organism: Leuciscus waleckii (assembly GCA_900092035.1). Lineage (NCBI taxonomy): Eukaryota > Metazoa > Chordata > Actinopteri > Cypriniformes > Leuciscidae > Leuciscus > Leuciscus waleckii. The sequence continues at coordinate 61,467 of FLSR01001208.1, forward strand.
TGCGATTCACTGCAATGCTTTTTTCCTCTTAGTTGGTCAGAACAAAAGTGGATGCGACATTTTCTGGTGAAAACTCTTATGTTGGTCAAACTTCCAAAAAGTAGAATCTGTGATTGGGAATGCCAGGATCCACACTGGCGGCGACTGACAGACGCACATTCTCCTCTAAACACTGGATTCATCCGCGCTGCGCCGAGCCGAGGCACAACCCACGGAAAGCTGATCATTCCGCCAATAACTGCAATTGTAGATTTTGAACAGAGATGGCGACAAAGAGGAAAGACTGCGGACTGCAGCTTTAAGGGAATAATCGACAGTTCTGATTTTTGTCATAACCGTGCATCCCCAGCTGATTCTCCTGCTGTGTGTGTGTGTGTGTGTGTGTGTGTGTGTGTGTGTGTGTGTGTGTGTGTGTGTGTGTGGGGGGGCGCGCGGGGGGTGCGGGGGGAG
>FLSR01001208.1:62116-105719 GCA_900092035.1 Leuciscus waleckii
TTGTGTGTGAATGTTCAGTTTCAGCTCAAGTGAATGTCATTCCCTCAGACTTTAAGAAGTTCATCCAGAGGAAGTCTCACTCCATCCATAAGTTCGAGAAGCCTGTGGTGATGAAGGTCAGTGAGTGTTTCATCCAGGGTTCGTACGGGTGCTTGAAATCTTTGAAAATGCTTGAATTTGGGATAAAATGCTTGAAATTGTAACTGTATTTCTTTCACAACAAAATACCTTTCTGACTGAATAGTTTGTTTATTAAATGGAGAAATAAAATGTAGCCCTTCAGATACAGAGCGATTAGCGCTACGCTGGTGTGAGCAAAAGTAGGCGGAGTTTTCTTTTTGATTTCCGCGCTTGTTTGGATGCCCTGTTTTTATTGGCCGCGCGGGTAATCGTCACTGAGCTCAGCGGCAAAAGTTGAACTATTTTTGACCGCGGCGTGCGCGCGAGCTCACCAATGCTTGGTCGACGCAACAACAAAACGTCCTCGCGCGGGGCAAGCCATTGAAAAAAAATGGGTTTCATAGCACAGTGCATTCTGCTTCCTGTCTGAAAGGGCCATTAGTGACTGAGAGTTCTTGGTGGGATAATGTAATGTAAGTATTGCATGTCAGTTATGGCACGTTCATTTGTGGAATATGCAGTGAACATAGCCAAAGTTACAGCACAGTTACTGTAACGTTAAAGGGTTAGTTCACCCAAAAATGAAAATGATGTCATTAATGACTCACCCTCCTTCGGTCCAAGCCCGTAAGACCTCCGTTCATCTTCAGAACACAGTTTAAGATATTTTAGATTTAGTCCGAGAGCTTTCTGTCCCTCCGTTGAAAATGTATGTACGGTATACTGTCCATGTCCAGAAAGGTAATAATGACATCATGAAAGTAGTCCATGTGACATCAGTCAATTTTGCTTCAATTTTTTGAAGCATCGAAAATACATTTTGGTCCAAAAATAACAAAAACTACGACTTTATTCAGCATTGTATTCTCTTCCGGGTCCGGGACATAATTTTCATTTTTGGGTGAACTAACCCTTTAACTAACCACTAATAACCTGCAAACATCAGCCCAGGTCATAACTCCAGTCGTTTACTGCTGAACAGAAATCCTGTCAGATGGAGTGTCATACAAGTAAGCTTGAGGATGGCCTTATGCAATATTTACACTCTATTCCAGTAGATAAATGTATATGTCTTGGCAATGAAATACATTGTTTTTTCTATTAATATAGGCTATTTATCGGGCTGGTGCCTGTATTATTGGTATTATTAATATAGGCTCTTTATCAGGCAGGTGCTTGTGTCAGAGTCTTCTGGGTTAAATGGACTTACAGGTTGTTGTTGCACTGTCTCAGATTTTGTTCAGACCTTGTCTAGCCTATATCAAGAATGTGTCCCAAAACCAAGGCCTGTAAAATATTTCTGTTCAAATCCTGTGTCTTCATATCTTCAGCCCTCGAAATTACTTCAGTTTTACAGCCTGAAAATCACATTATCTGGGAAGCAATATTTGGACATTAATTAATGAAAAGTATTATTCATAGGCATGATCTACTTAGACACTGATACATTTTGAAAAATAAAACTTGTATCTAGATTAAATATCTGATTACGAAACACAATTTTGGCTGTTTATAGCATTATCTCTTTTAATGTGATACAAACGCTAAATAATAATTTTGACTATGTATTGGTCTGTAATTTACGGTGGTGTGAGGTGCTGGATAAAGCTTTAAAATGGACCTTGAAAAGTGCCTGAATTTAACCTTGGAAAAGGTGTACGAACCCTGTTCATCTACATCTTCAGACTGTTCAAACATTAATAACTCATTAATAAGTTCATACTAACTTAGCGCTGTTAAAATCTACAGTACGGGTGTTTTTGGTTTGATGCACGTGTGCAGAACAAATAGTTTATCTGTGAACAGGTGTTTTCATTTCATTCAGGATACTTTGTGTTTGACAGTATCCACACTTTAATGTGTGTGTGTGTGTGTGTGTACGATACTGAAGTTTCCAGAGCACGTGTGTGTGTACGGTACTGATGTTTCCAGAGCACGTGTGTGTGTGTGTGTGTGTGATGTTTCCGTGTCTCTCCCGATCTCTCTCTCTCTCTCTCTCTCTCTCTCTCTCTCTCTCTCTCTGTGTGTGTGTGTGTGCAGGCGTTTGAGCATCTCCTGCAGCTGGAGCTGGTTCGTCCTGTAGACTCGGGTGTGTGTAAAGTCCAGCGTGAGTATCAGCTGATGAAGCTGATGCTGGAACACACTCAGGTGATGGAGGCGCTGCAGAAATACCCACAATGCCCCACAGACGTCAAGCAGTGGGCGCTCTCGGCCTTCGATGACACCGCCCTCTTTAACTGCTCAAATATGCACTTTGTAAATGTATTTGTATAGTTTGTATTTGCAATAAAAAATAAGTTAATATAACTGCTCATTTGTAATGTCTTTGTCTCTGAGACTCTCCTGTGTCTGTGATGTAAGGATGATGTTTTTGTGCTGATGTTTTCAGAACATTATTAAAGACCAGATATCTGATAGAACAACGTTATTGGAACGGAATCTTGCAGAACATTTGCTGAAGTTCTGAACGTTCCCTTTTTCTACGGCGAACTTCTTCCGGAAACGGCCAAACTTCACATTTGACCCCTGACCTTCACTGGTCTCTCTTTACGGGGCCAAACTGTGTTTCATAAAGACCTTTCACTGAACTTTTCCCTCATCCTCCCCTCACACCTTGTAACACATAATTCCCTCGCAGGTCAAAATGACCCGAAGCCCTAAAACTTAGTTTTTTTTTTCTGTTCAGAAAGCATATTTTATTTCATTTTGATAATATTTTTTCTATTTTGTAATGTGATTTATATTTACCTTTAAATGACTCGTTTTGATCAATCAATAAATACTAATTTACATTTTATTTAACTTTAAATTACTAGATTTAATCAATAAATAGTCATTTATGCACATTCTCTCAACTTAAATTCAAAATAACTCTCAATTTCATGCATACCCTTTAAATTCAGCTCAAAATATCTTACATTGGGAGTGTTTGCCGACCTCTGGTGGAAAAATAATAATATAACATGATATTTATTTCATGACTCTTATCCACCTTATTCCTGCGCCCCATGACGCTTTGCGCGAATTATTGGTGTAACTTCCGTTAAGTTGTAAACAATCAGTGAAAAGGCTCGCTCTATGAACGCAATACGTTAAAAAAAAGTGTTACAATGAGAATGAATGAATGAATGAGGCATTTATATAGCGCTTTCATATGTACTACTGTACACCCAAAGCGCTTTACAATCATATCAGGGGATCTCTCCTCAACCACCACCAGTGTGCAGCATCCACTGGGATGATGCGACGGCAGCCACAGTACAACGGCGCCAGTGCGCTCACCACACACCAGCTATAGGTGGAGAGAGAGTGATGGAGCCAATTCAATGGAAGGGGATTATTAGGAGGCCATGATTGGTAAGGGCCAATGGGTCGAATGTGGCCAGGACACCGGGGTTACACCCCTACTCTTTACGAGAAATGCCATGGGATTTTTAATGACCACAGAGAGTCAGGACCTCGGCTTTACGTCTCATCCGAAGGACAGTGCTCTTTGAGTCGAATTTTGTAGTTCTTTTTGAGCGCTGGTTACTACCCGCACCCCGAAGTTACATAGTGCCAGAAAAGCGATACAGACCCCGTCAGGCTCTGGCAGACGTCTCATTCAACCTATTGTAAGTCGATGTACTATCACAAGGGTCTTGGAAATATATTATGAAGGTTCAAAAGTTACATGTTGTTACTTTAAGACCCACACAGACCACAGGGTGAGCGCCCCCTGCTGGCCTCACTCACACCTCTTCCAGCAGCAACCTGTTTTTTCCCAGGCGGTCTCCCATCCAGGTACTAACCAGGCTCAGCCCTGCTTAGCTTCAGTGGGCAACCAGTCTTGGGTACAGGGTGACATGGCTGCTGGCTATTAATCTAGACATTAATCTACTCAATAGAAGACATTAATCTACTCACCCTTCAACCATCCAACATTAAAAGGAAATTTAAAAGTGTAAAAGCATCAACAAAGGTTCCTTCAACAGACCAAACAACCCCAAAAGCACGAGTATATCCCTGTAGTAGGCTAGCCTAATATCTGTATTATGTAAATTATGTTGCCTAAATCAAAAATGTTCATGAACTTCAGCATTACGTGATACTATTTCAAAGTGATTTCCGTCATTTTGTCAGATTATAAATTGCATTTACCTGTGAAAACAAACCTGGAAAGAGACGTGAGGATTTCAGGAGAATAACGAGAGATTATTCGTGCATTCCAGTGAATTATTGATGGAATATATCGTAATTAAATCGGGAGAACAGACCACAAATGTGCAGGCTATGTTGTCCTTTTTCATACTTTTACAGCGGATTGCAAAGGGAAAAAAGAAAATACTCATGAGGAAAAGAAAGCAGCCACTGAAAAGAGCTAGTGCCATAGATATTGTTATAATATGTCACGTTAAAATGCTAAGTTTAAAGTTATTCTCATGATGTCTCAAAATAAATTATGATGGAAAATGTACAGCTCATCCAGTCAGACTGACAGATCAGCTTTATTTGTAGGGAAATCGATTTGAAATGATTCGTTTCAGCCTTTTTGAATGGAAGTTGCCCAAACCGGAAGTGCCATCCATAATTCAAAACGCAAGGCGGCAGCAATAAGGTGGATAGCTCTGGAGCAAATGAGCTGTTCCTCTGGGTCCTGAAGTCATTTCTCTTCAGTATGCATTCAGATACACATGTAGACATTATAAAATAATTTTTTGCACAATGTTTAGCATTTTTAGTTCGAATTTTGAGCATTTTTAGGTTTTTCTATGTGTACTGAAGCATTCCTCGCATTCCTAAGCACTGTAAAAAAAAAAATACATCCCCAAGTGAAAAATTTCAAGTGAACGATAACATCTAAATTTTTCAATTATCTGACGTATTATTTCTCATTGAGCCAATGTTAGCAGACTATTGCAACAAGAATTTCACTTGGGCCAATTGAAAAATTTAGATGTTATCGGTCACTTGAAATTTTTCACTTGGGAGGGTTATACATTTTTTACAGTGAGGGGGTCAATTTGACCTGCGAATGAAGGATTTGTTACTTTTTTAAAATTTCAACCACAAAACTCCTGGAATCCATTAAAAAAAAGTGTGTGTGTGTATTTGTGATTCAAGTGCGACTAAAGTCCTGGGGTCTCTGATGAACACTTGATATTTGTTACTGATCAAAATGACCCGAGGGAAGGAAGAGGTTTAAATGTGACAAACACAACAAAACGAGTAGGTAATAATGAAGGTAATTTAATGGATTGTTGACTGATCGTGATTAATTGCAGGGGTCCATGATCCTGCGCATGGAGCTGAACCTGAAGCCCATGTCCCTGAAGCTCCTGTACTCTCCGGGTCTCAGGTACATCATCCTGCCCCGGTACTGAGGCTGCTCGTACATCAGCCAGTGGCCGTCCATCACGTGACAGGACCGCATCTCAGCCAGACGTTAGCGGTCGGTCATGGACTCGCAGTCATCCGTGATCTCGTGCATCATCCCGCCGAAGTTCTCCCTCTCGTAGATCCTCATCCTGAAGGGTCCTCGGTGCTGCTCAAACACACACACACACAGGTACTGAAACACAACAGTTCTGGAGGTGTTGCTGTAACAGGGCATCAATGAGAGTTAAACTTTGGTGCTGGTCAGTCATTAATGACCGAATTTTTAAAAAAATATTTTTTTTCCCTTCATCTAATTTGGTAAAGGTTTTGGCACTTGTGTAAAAAAAAAAAAAAAAGGTTAACGTACAGGTTAAATGGTCCTGAAAAAAAAAAAAAGGTTAACGTACAGGTTAAATGGTCCTGAAAAAAAAAAGTCACACTTGTGCTGCTCGAGGTGAAAAACGAGCGCATTGTAAATGTATAGGAGACGAGTTTCCTCTAGTGGAAGCGTTCGGTACTGCAGCCGAACACTCTCTCACTGAAAGATCTCTTATTTATTCAACCTCAGATTCTGAACACAACTTGTTTAGATTTATGGCTTTGATTTTCTCACAGTTTCCGAGTAAAACATGTTTTTGAAAATATATATTTCATAAGAATAAACGTAAAATTCTGTCACTTTTTTCACTTCAGCAATAATCTGTCAAGTGCCGTTATTAAAAAGAGATCAAACTTCAGTCTGTTGCTCTAAAACATTCAAGACTTACGACAGTTTAAGGTGGGAATTTAAATGTTCAGGTCTATGCTCAAAAAGTGAATAAATGGATTATAAATACAGCGTAAATATAATGTAGTATCATAAAATCCTCTAAAAAATACAAAATATGAAATAAAAAAACTATTGAACTAAGATATAGTAGCCTACATTAATTTAATTGAAATATATATATTTTTTTATTTCGGACATATGACCGACACACGAAGAGGGTTAGAGTTTTGATTCGTTCAAAAATGACATATATTTTTATTTCAATTAAATGAATGTACTATATTTTAGTTCGATAATGTTTTTTATATTCATATTTGGTATTTTCCCCCTAGCCGAGAGCAGAGCGCTGTACCTGAGGGATCATCCTGCAGGATCTGATGGAGTCGCTCAGGCCCAGTCTCTTGCAGTCGGAGTACTCGCCTCGACGAGCAAAGAACTGGTTCCCCAAGAAGTTGGAGCGATCGTAGACCATGAAGCAGCCGCTCTCCACCCGGCAGGAGCTGCAGCGACTCAGGAACGAGTTGAGCTCCGGGCAGTCGCTCCCGTCTCGTACGAGCGGCCCTGGAAGTTTCTGTCCTCGTAGAAGATGATCTAGAACAAACACAAACATGATCGTTTATTAGGAGACCCAGATAATGTTCTCTCAAAGGTATGAGCAAACGTTTCCCAAGAGCTTTTGCTGTCTTTAACTCTTTCCCTGCCATCCGTGTTTTCACTGTTATACGATAGGGGGCGCTGTTACTCATCCTCTGAAAGAGTACAGAGACTCCCGATCAAAACACAGAAGAAGAAGCAGAAACAAGCGATAGAGCATTGCTGATGCACATTTAGAGAATATTCAAGAGTAATGAAGAAAGACCAACTGGAATGTTTCTTTTACCGATTTCATATCCACGAATGCAAACGTTTTGAATGTTCAGAGAACATTGAGAAATAACAATTTTCATAATCTAATGGGAACATTAGCAAAACATTCTCAGAACGTTCTCTCAAAGTTATAAACGTTCTTCCAGTAACTTTAATAGAGCGTCTGTTCAAAGTGATATGGTCTTTACCCACAAACATTATTTATATAAAAAATATGATTCACATAATGTTTGCAAACTGATACAATGTAATGTTCCATTAACATTCCCATAACCACAACACAAAGGTTTTTGAACATTGCTAAATGATGAATGTGAACAGTAGATGTTTGCTTACCTTGTTCATGGCTGCTTCTGTGCAGGAATGATCCGCCGCTCCAGCTTTTATACTTGATCAGCTCCGCTATAGCTTTTTGTTATTCAAATAGTCAAAGCTGATGAACAAGCAAGAGAACTTTTCTGTTAATTTCTGCATCTATCACAGGCTCTACAAAAACTATTGTGCATCGAATGCAGTTTGTGCCTGAATGTTTGAGAAGATTAATGATCTATTTAGTCCATCATCAACACAATAAGAAATAGTGTCTAACACAATCATTCAAAATCAATCAGAAAAAAAGATATATAAATCCTGCACAATACTCAATTCATGTTTGCATCAGCACCGTTTCGATCAGCCTGAGTGGTGTGTGAGATTATACATTTCATAATCATTATTAAGTGAGACATTAAAACGATTGAGCACTGACTCCCTCTCATCCCATCATTAAACCCACTAATTATTGAGGATTTTAACAAAATGCACAAAAAATATGTTTGAAAAAATAAAAGAGTTTAAGCATTTCTGTTCTCCTGCTGGTTTTCCTGGATTACAGCAGAATGTTATGAACTGCAAGAATATTTAAAAGACTGTTATTCAATAATATATTAATATTCAATAATCGTATAGATTTAACCACAAACTACAGATGAGAATAAAACGTGAGCTGATTTAATCTGAATTGTGTCTTGAGTTCTGCTTATAGCTGAATCACATGTGTTTCGTAACTGATGAACTTTGCAGTGTTGACCTTCACTGATCTAAACTGAATCAACTTTGAACTGAATTATGACACTAATAACTTGACATGGCACATTAGAATGAGAAAAAATATGAAAAAACATTGTTTATTTGCTAATCTAAGCAACGTTTTGAGGGTTAGACTTAAAGTTATTACATGAATTATTTATATTGCCTCATAGTTATGAACTTGATTTTTGTAAATATGTGTTAGTTGTTTACGTCTTTATTTTTAAAACATATGTATAGCATTTTGCACCACTTCTGCAGAGCAACCCATATGCTATAAATAAAGAAAAATATGATTTACCATCAGAAATGTGATATATAGCGACTCCTTTCTATGACCATATGTTGAGATCAGTCTTATTCAAATGATAAATTAATGTGTTTGTGTTTGTGTATCTGAGGCCTCAGACAAAAGAGATGTGATCTGTGCTGCTGATGATGATGATGATTCAGGGAGATTCTCCATGAGCTTATGTGTGTGTGTGTGTGTGTGTGTGTGTGTGTGTGTGTGTGTGTGTGTGTGGGACAGGAGCGCTGAGAACGCTCAAATAGTTTGATCCATCTGAGTGAACACACACAAACAGCTGATCCCACATCATCCCAGCGCTGGACACCGTCACCATCACCCCGATCAGCTTCTGACTGCTGCAGAAACATTTATACACATTTATTCACATTTATTCACATTTATTACTTTGACAGGCATGAGTGAATAATACAAAATTAGTTGTAAATAATGCAACATATATCCAAAGTTTTTGTACTAAACTATGGATGCATGTCTTTCAGGTCAAAGAGGACCTTTGACGGCATGCAAGGAAAAGGCATGAAATTCCAGGACTATTGAGGACTTTTAAAGCACTACTTTTTGGTTTCCAATCAGAGATCTCACTCATCAAACAATATCTTTATTTATTTTACTCAAATTACAGATATAAGGTTTCCAAAATACAACTTACCACAAATGTAAGAATATATTCTAAAGTTTAAAATGGCTATTGTTGTTAAATATATAATATTCTATATTATAATGTTGGCGTACTTCATATCCAGAGACGGTCTGATGGAGGTTTATCAGACGGGCCGCAGTGATAACTTTGCGTGACAAGATTATATTGTTGTTTTTTTCCGAAAAAATTAAACAATTTCATATATATTGTATTTAAATAAGTAAAGCACTTTTCAAGAACCTTTTCATAAATATGGCTGTTTTCAAGGGTTTTCCAGGAACTTCCAGGAAGTCAAATTCAAGCACTTCATGTTCAAGCACTTTGCCACTTCATTTTTTCGCCGCTAGGGGTCGCTAACCTCTTACAACAACAAAGGCCTAGACTGATGACGCAGTAAATGAGCGTGGAATCATGGAACTTGTCGTCATGCCGATGGATCTAACATTAATGATGTTTATACAGTTTATGAGTGAATACATTGATGTTTTTAACGACTGTGGTATGAAGCAGAGCGCGAGTGCTAATGAGAGACAGATATCAGCGCCACACGCTAGTTCATTCTACCGAACTAACTTACCCACTACTAGTGCTGAATAATACTCACACGGGTCAGTTTATTAGACGAATTAAACTTGTGAGGGAACGCAGCGCTGCTTCACTCGCTCTACACTATCACACTAAACTGCATTTGAGTGTGTTAAAGTTATAATGTTTCTATGTGTAGTTTGTTGGCTGTATGAGACTAGCAGTGAGCGAGATCAACATTAGAATAACATACTGATCATATTCTAACATTTCATAATTTTGAGCTATATAACATTGATTAGTTTTATGTACATTTGCGCGTCTCTGTCAAGTGGAAGTTAGCCGCGGACGCTAGCTCTCGGCATCTCGAAAACGCCACGCCGATATTGATCCTCGTTTTAGTTCTACTTATGTCCCAAAGTCTGCTTGCCATGATCCATAATGTTTGAACGAAACAACAACACGTGAGTGTGCCGCTAGACGTAACGCAGTTGTCCACGTCTGTCGCCATGGTTATTATGGCAGTACGAGCGGAAACAGGGATAACGCGGATATTACGTCATTGACAGGCGACAAGTGAACAGGGACGGGCACTATTTAAAATTGTGCATTTCTCTGAATTTACAAATTCTTGGATACAGTTAGGATAATGTAAGCACACAATTGAAAGAAATATATAACACTGTGCAAGTGGTTTTTGGACATTTTGATACAAAATTCTTACATATTGTACATTTAAACACCTTGTACGAACCCTGAGAGAAATATAAGCTGTGTTTTCAGAGCCTAATGAACAAAATAAGGTGTTTTGTTAAAGGGCTTGTTGGAATGAAAGATCAAGTTAGTTCTCATTCATCAGGGTGTATCCGTACATTATTTGGGAACGCCGCTTCTTTAACATGGGTGTGTTCAGTATTACACATTCAAAGGAATTGTGCTGGATTATACCCGTTGGTTACAGTGTTGCATGTCTAAACTAATTCATCATTCTTTTCTCTTTCTGTCATCCAACGTTTACCCGGTTAGACGAGTTACAAGATCTCAGTGTGAAGGCGTTGGCTAATCTGCAACAGATCATCACTGAACTTCAGAGCTCGATGAGAAACATGTCAAATATGATCAGCAAGACCAATATCTTAATCAACTTGGAAAGCTTAAATGTTCAGGCAATAGGTTCAGATTTTAATACTATATCGGTCAGTAAGGATTCAAACATACTTAGAGGAAGATTTTTTATTTATAATTTTAAACATTGCATAAGTGATTTATCCTTGTCGCTTCACCAACTGGTCAGAAGTGGGCGGGGCCAAGGAGGTGATGATGTGAAACTAGCCAATGATGTGTTGACCTGTGACAGAGTGATGTCACAATGTAATTAAAATACAGGAGTCTTTCAGATCAGTTTCAAGTGAAGATAAAGTTGAATTATGAATGTAAAGTCCAGTTAGAAAAATCGGACTCTTTGTGTCATGAGCCCGAAAGTCCAGTACAAATAGTAAAAAAATAAAAAGCAATGTTCCACAACCCTTGAATATCATAAACGTCATAAAATGATCATAAAACATTCAAGTTTCAAGGCTCCTAGTTAAATTTAAATGAATATAGAATTGGTGTCACTCTAAAATTTCCTTCTGAGAAATAAAGCCTTCAAGTGCATATAACGCTGGAAATCAAAAGTGCGGGAAATCTAATACTATTTGATTCAATATCGGATTTATTAATATGTCACAAACATGTTAAATGTCTGTCTGGTGGATCGATGGTGTTTCAAAACTATTTCCTGTAGAAAAAGATATATATCACAAATCACTTCTGATATAACCTCCATACACAAATACAGATAGATAGAATATATACGTCACAATTTTACATTAATTCAGGACATTTGTAGTGCTACTCTTCTAATGCAGGTGGGTGTTATTCAGAAGAAGAAAATAATAATTAAAGTCCCCCTGTAGTCAATAATTGTTGTATCCCTTAAACCTATCACACGTTGATCTGATTGGTTACAAGGTAGTTCGTGACGTCAGAAACACCAGCGATTTCAAAGCGTGTTTTTGAGACTGTCTTTGGTTCACTGCAGTTTTAAGGAGGAAATACTCAGCAATGCTGTCGACTTATGAACTTACACATGGTTTGTCTTAAAGCATATTAAAAACACCACATAGACACATAAACAACATTAAAAGCTGGATTTACACCACAGGGCGACTTTAACAAAAGTCAAGACAGAAATCAGACATCATAATGCTTTGGAAGACTATTTTGAAATTCAGTTTCACAATAAATATTGTGCAAAACAGGAGATGTAATGCAGCAGCCCCCAGTGACGGGGTCTCAAGACTCAACTTTTAAGAACCCTTTATGCAGAAAAAGTTTCTGAAATGTCTTTGCATAATACTTCCATGTTTAATGCGTCATTTCTAGTGATAAAGAATGTTTTCAAGCTGCATAATTCATAAAACTGAATCAAATCAAAATTAACTGAAACTAAATCCATAAAGTCCATGATCGATATGTGAAGTCTATATGAAGCGCAACCTTTTCCCGATGTCACCCAAAGAGGTTTGATTTGGGTCTTGAGAGGTTTGAAGGCTCTTCTGTCGCATCTTTCTCAAAGCGGTCCATGAGGGAAGTGCTGTGCACGATCTGCGACCGCAGCCGGATTCTGTTCAGACTGGGTCTCATTTTAGTGAACGAAGATTTCCTGCGAAGAGAAGATTTCCTTGTCACGCCGCTACTTTCCTCTTCGCTACTGTTGTGGTTTTGTGTTTTCAAAGGTCTGAAGTTGGATTGAATAACCCTCGATAATCTCCAGCGACTCGCGTCTCCAACATCCACTTGATCCGCGTCAGATTCAACGCACGCGCCCACGATGTCTAGAATGTTCCGCGCGATGTCGCTCTTTAAATACTGACAAGCTTTTCTCCCGTTGTAATCGCGAGCTTCCACGTCGGCGTCAAACGCGCCGACTAGCAACTTAACGACCTCGAGATGATTATGCATCGCGGCTAAATGTAAAGGCGTGTATCCCGCGCTGGAGCGCGCGTTGACGTTCAGCGTGATGCCATTTTCTTTCGCAAAGTTGACTAGCATTACGATCAGCTCGTGTTTCCCGAGCTTTGACGCCCAGTGTAAACAAGTGAATCCCGTAATGAAGTCTTTCCTAGTAATGAGGCTGGGATCCCTGAGGAGAAGCCGATGGAGACTCTCCCAGTGTCCGTCAGACGCGCTCATCATCCAGTCGTGCTCCAGCGGCTCGACGTCAACGACGCGGGCTCATAATCGGCGTCAGGACGCGGACAGTCGCGACACCTTCCCGAGAGAGAAAAGGATCTTTTCAGACGAACCTGAGGCCAAGTGTCAATCAAACCCTGGGCGAAATGTTTACGGTTGAAATCATCAGTTAAACGGTTTTCTTTTCCAGGCTCTGATTCGCTTTTCACTTCATTTCCCAAACTAGTTCCCTCAGATTGTTCTTCATCTCCACTCTCTGATCGGTTTATTTTCAGACTTAAATCAGGGTATCCTCCTTCGTCGTGCTTCTGTTTGTATTCCCCATGTCAGATTCTGTCGCTCCCTGTGAAAACTTGACTGAAGGATCCGGGTGTGATTTTGCGTAACCAGTTCCGTAACCTGAGCCAGGTAACGATAACATTGACATTCCTTCTTTTACTCCACTTTTGCTGACACAGGCCTCTTGTTCTTCTTCTCCGCGGGATTTGAGCTCATTCATTCTGTCACTCGTCTCGTTTGAACGCCTGAATTTCTTTTTGAGGCAAACGTATTTCTCCCCGTTTTCCTCTTTAACGTAAGCCACGCTGTCTACGTACCGTTTAAAGGCTTCCTTAGCCGCTTGTTTTAACGCAGGATCTTTGGGGATTGTAGCTCGAAAATGATCCGTTAAGTGCGTGTTCTTCACGCGTCCTCCGTTCTCCTTTATGAAATATAAAACCGCTTCTTGGCTGCATTCGGTCGCCATGGTGTGTGTTCATCAAGCGAAACACTGCCTGTGTAACTTAAATCAGCGATCACGGACTATAACAGTACATAAATAGATGATATATCCAGGTAAACAGAGAATGCTGCGTTTATCCTTTATTCCCCAGTTAATCTGCTTGATGCTCCTCATCCCCGCCCGCACTCACTCACTCACTCACTCGGGTCGGTAGTTCTCTATTTCTCCCACAGGTGGCGCTGTTCATCAGGAGTGAAAACCAATGGATTTACGAATATGTGTCCCTGGACCACAAAACCAGTCACATAGGTACATTTTATATTTTATTAAAATAAAATAAAACATACATCTGCAAGCTGAATAAATAAGCTTTCCATAGATGTATGGTTTGTTAGGATATGACAATATTTGGCCGAGATACAAATATTTGAAAATCTGGAATCTGAGAGTGCAAAAAAAATAATATTATTTTATAAAATTGTATACATTTACGGTAGGATATTTACAAAATATCTTAATGGAAAATGATATTTACTTAATATCCTAATGCTTTTTGGCATAAAATATGACATAAAATATATCATTTTGACCATACACTGTATTGTTTTGCCACAAATATACCCGTGCGACTCGTGACTGGTGACGTGATCCAGGGTCACATGTGTGGTAAGCCATGATGACTTTTGACTTTTATTCATTCCCAGGAAATGAATTCTTGATATCAACTATTTAGTTGTCACTAGTTAAAATGTTAATTCAACAATGACGTCATCACTCGCACACAAATACCAATTCTTGATATCAAGAATTAAATTTCAACTAGTAAAAAATATTATTCTTGATAGGCTAACCAGAATTTATATCCTGGGAATGGCAATAGGCAAGCCGTTTTTTGGGGTTTTTTTTTACGCAGGATATGAATTTGTAATATCAGGAATTACATTTCATCTAGTAAAAACTATAATTTTTGATATCTGTAATTGTATTTTCACTAGTTAAACGTCACCAAAGGCTGCCATTCAAATTCAGTTGTTGATGAAATTAAGAATTGATTTCCTACTAGTTGAAATTCCAATTCCATATTTCAGAAATACTAGCAAAATGTTAATTTATGATATCAATAATAACTTTGTTACAAGTAAAAATATATTTACAAATATATTCCTAAAATCAAGAATTCAATTGTCACTATTTGAGATGTTAATTTCTGATATCTGAAAATGTCTTTTACAACAAATATGTATGAAATATAAATAAAGGTGACTTGACATTCATATAAAAAAAACACAATTTTTGCTATAAAAATTATGATTTTTTACTTAAGAATGAATACGTAAGAATTGTATTTCGAAATAAGAAATCCATTCTTGATATCAGCAACTGAATTTGAATGGGAGCCTATGGTGAAAATACAGTTGCAGATATCAAGAATTATAGTTTTTAGTTGAAATATAATTCTTGATATCAAGAATTAGCATTATAACTAGTGAAAATGTAATGGTTTATCAGTAATTCGTATCCTGGGAATGAATAAAAGTCAAATCAGCTCGACAGGAATGTGTTCATGAAAGATGCCCGATATCTTTAAAGAATGGGAATCATCTTTCAGTACAGAATAAAAATTAAGAAAGGTAACAAACTTTATTTCACAATTCTGACCTTTTTTTCCCTCGCAATTCCACAAAACTCACAATTCTGAGGAAAAAAGGAAGAATTACAAAACTCGGAATTGTTAAAAGTTCAAGATATTGCGAGATATAAACTCACAGCCAGTAAAGAAATAGATATATACTCATATTATGAAGATATTCATATCAGGAAAGCTTGTTTCTGCCATGGACTGAAAAAAGTATCTTTATGCAATTGTGAGTTTCCATCTATATCTATACAAGATAAAAATAAAATAAAAATCACTATTCTGAGAAAGTTAAAATTGCGAGAAAAAAGTCAGAATTGTGAGATATAAAAATGTCTGACATTTCCTCGCAATTTCAAGTTTTATACATTAATCAGACAGTTCAATTTTTACAAATGTGTGTGTGGCCAATAAAATTTAAAAGCATTTAATTGCTAAACCATTGCGATACTGACTAGAATTAAACACAAGTCTAGGGTAGATTCAAAAATGGTATTAAAACATGAATTTAAAAAGACAAAACAAATGATTCCTGAAGATCCGTCATATAAAGACACCAGTTTAGTGACCAGGTTTTAATTGAAACATTGGTGCAACATCA
Source organism: Leuciscus waleckii (assembly GCA_900092035.1). Classification (NCBI taxonomy): domain Eukaryota; kingdom Metazoa; phylum Chordata; class Actinopteri; order Cypriniformes; family Leuciscidae; genus Leuciscus; species Leuciscus waleckii. The sequence goes on from FLSR01001208.1 coordinate 77,969, forward strand.
TTTCAATGTCACATCACAGCATGACCTGTAATGTTCACAATATTTACAAAACTGCTGTTTAGGACATCTTTAAAAAAATCAATCGAAACAATAAGAAATTATGGACTTTAACAAACTAAACCTAACAGCCACATAAAGCTATCAGAAACAAACATAATCAAGTGCACAACATACTTTACAAAGTCGACTGCTGTAAAGTACATACTGGTGAGAAAATATATACTCAGATACGCATCGGGGAATATTGACATCAGAGAGGCTTCGTAACACCAGTCAGATACCAATCATAAAATAGCAAGCAAAGACGACAAAATAAAAATGTTCACACACACACACACGCACGCGCGCACACACACACACACACACACACACACACTCACAGAGGAAATGAAAGCTCGAGAATAGAATGGAAAGGTTTTGGGCAACACTGACCACATGAACACAAAATGTATTTTGACCTTGAACAGTAAGACTTTGAACACAGAGCCGCATCATTGCACTGACAACAGAGTCGACTTCACCAGCACACACACACACACACACACACACACCAACCGTCTGTTCATGGGCTTCAATGATTTCACCTCTGGATATTTGCGTTGATATAGTTTTCAGATCCACTGCATGGAAATATTGCACTTAATTTTGTAGTGAACTTCCTGTCCAGCCCGAATCCGAGGAGAGAAACCGGTCCAAACCCGGAGTTTAACGGCCCGAGATTAGAGTTACTGATGAGAGATCCTACACACACATCTATAGAGTTTACACACAAAAAATAATTTAATAAGCTCTTCATCTTGAGTTAGTGTTACTGGCAGATGTGCTACAGTAGTTATATACAACCTTGTCCTGACCCCAACGGTGACCTCTGACCTCCAGGGTGAGGCTCCTTCCAGTCTATGACCCCTAAAGCACAACTTCTTTTAGAGCGTGAATCTGAATAATATCAGGACTTTCCTGAGTCTGTTCTACAGTTCATCGGTGTCGTTCATTAATGCAGTAATGACACATTAGTACAGGATCGGGTCGTTAGAGACGCACTCAGGGGTGATCGGATGGCGGATGGCTGATATGTACATGTTCTCGGACTGACCCGTAAGTTACGAAAGCTTGTTTCTGCCACAGAATAAAAAATGTAAAAAAAGTCATTTTAAATTCAAAATTCATACTTTTTTCTCAGAATTGCGCGATATAAACCCACAATTGCGTGAAAAAAAAAGTCGGAACTTCGACTATCTCGCAACTGAAATAAAGTCAGAATTGTGAGACAAAAAGACACTTGTTAGATGTAAACAAATTCATAATTGAGAGTTTATATCTCCGAATTATGACTATTTTTCAGAATTGCTACTATTTTTCAGAATTGCGACTATTTCTTAGAAATGCTACTATTTATCTCGCAATTCTGACTTTATACTCAGGATTCAGGAATGAAATAAATTAAATAAATATAAACTCATAATACTGAGGAAAAAGTCAGAATTGTGAGTTTACATCTCAAAATTACAACTTTATTAGAATTACGACTTTCTTAGAATTGCGACTATTTATCGGAATTCTGTCAATTCTGAGATATAAACTCGCAACTGCGAGAAAAAAGTCCAGATTGCGAGTTTATATCGGAATTCCCATTTGATCTCTCAGAATTGCAACTATTTCTCTTGTAATTCTGACTTTATAACTCACAAATGAAATGAAATCAGAATTCTGAGATATAAACTTGCTATTGCGAGAAAAAAAGTCAGAATTGCGAGTTTATATAAGAATTGCGACTATCTTGCGATTTTGACTTTTACGCAATTGAAATAAAGTCAAAAAGACACAATTGTAAGATATTGTAAGATATAAAGTCATAATTTTGTCTGAGTTTATATCAGAATTGTGAGACTATTTATCGCAATTCTGACTATAACTTGATTGAAATAAAGTCTGAATTCTGATATAAACTCGCAACAGTGAGAAAAAAGTCAGTTTCTTAGAATTACAACTTTCTCAGAATTGCCGCAATTGCCAACAAAAAATAAAAATAAATCTGAATTACAACTTTCTCAGAATTACGACTATTAATCTTGCAACTCAGACTTTATAACTCGCAACTGAACAAGAAACGGCTGAAGAAGCATCTTTTTCAGCAACACTTGATCCATTAATACTAACACTTTCCTTTCTCTTCTATAATATTAAAAATAAAATAAAACTGCGTTACACTACTGGAAGGGTCATAGCACTTACATATTGTTAGTTGAACTGCTTCTATTGCTCGTCTCATTTGTAAGTCGCTTTGGATAAAAGCGTCTGCTAAATGATTAAATGTAAATGTAACTGAAATAAAGTCAGAATTGTAAGATATAAACTCCCAATTGCGAGAGATAAAGTCGCAATTGCCTTTTTAATTGTTTTATTCTGTGGCGTAAAGAAGTTGTCTCGATCTCCCACAGCTAAAGTTCTCAGTGACTGACAGCATCTTCTCTTCTGGACGTCAGAGAGAGATGAAGATCATCACAGTAATGATGCGACTGAGACCGAGCGGACGACGACACGATCCTCTACTGTTCATTCCTTAACGAGAGAAACTTCAGGAGAGAAAATAATGAGTGCATTTAGAAAGGTAAAACAAACTAAAATAATACTGAAGGGTACGTGTCTGTGTGTGTGTGTGTGTGTGTGTGTGTGTACAGTACACACGTATAAGGCTTTACCGAGCATGTGCCGTATTATTGCCAAGATTTACTGAACATGTCAGGGAGTTTCATACATCACTTCTAACACACATCATAAGGCCTCAGGTTTCCTCTATGTTGGCCAGTACAGTATGAAACCAGTGTTTCATCGGTGGTCTAATATAACTCAAACAAATATGACAAAAGAAAAACCAAATAACGGTATAAAGACAGAAAACATCACAGGACGATCCTAAACGTATGACTGTATTAGTGTTTAGTGCTGGAAGACCTGAACTATATAGAGAAGCCCACAAGTCAAACCCACAACTAGCCCATTGAGCTGGTGAAGTCCACTCCGACACACTCACACACACACACACACACACACTCAAAATACAACTCAAACTGAAGCTTAGAAAAGTCTCAGATTGACTCTTATTCATTGTAATGTCGCAGGGCCTTATGGGCCGAAGAGACACTTCTGCTTTGTGTTTTGTACAGCTGAAGATAAAGTGTGCATCGAGTTGGCTTGTACATTCATTATCCTACAGTATTTACACTTCTTCCCATGTTTTTACCATGAAACTTCTGTATTGTCTATATACACATTGAAAACATATCAGAAATATTTGGACTGTCTGTGTTCTTAAATGCAGGAATTTTTTTTTTTTTTTTTTTTTTTTTTTTTTTTTTTTTTTCTTTTCATAATTTGCTTTTTCGATATTTTTCCTTGTACACTAGAAAAAAATAGTTCTTCAGCAAGTTGTCTTTGCTGCCTTTTCTAATTGGCTGATCCAGCACCTGTCAGTCACAGGGTGTGGGCGGGCCACGGTGAGCGTCTGCTAGTGTGTAGCACCACGATCAGAGAGAGAGAGAGAGAGAGAGAGAGCGAGAGAGAGAGAGGGAGAGAGACACTGATCGCTGCTGTTATCTGGAGATCTTCCTCCTCTTGGGTTTGGGCAGTTTGACTTGACGATCCTGGTGAACCTGCAGATTGACAGACAGATTCACTCAGCCAATCAGGTGTGGGAGAACCTCCATGTGATGTGTGTGTGTGTGTGTGTGTGTGTGTGTGTGTGTGAGAGATACTCACAGTTCCAGACATCTTGTCCAACTCACTCATGGCCTCATGAATCGCAGCTTCTAGATGATGATTCAGCTTTCCCGCCCTGCGAGAGAGAGAGAGAGAGCGACACCAGACGCTTCAGCACAAGCAACGCATCTTTAAAGTCACCATACATCAAAATAACTTTTTTTTAATGGAATATTGCAGTTTATTCTAAATGATTTGTCGGTGCACATCATTATTGTTTTAATAATCTTGAATCAGAATAAGTTCTTCTCTGATGATGAGGGCGGGGCTATAACCTGTCACTCACATGAGATCAGCCAATAGCAAACCACAACAATCCAATCAATTCTCCACAGACACAATCAAGCCCCGCCCACATTTGTTCTTGTTCCACTCGGATACACTTTTAATGTTTTTGAAGTCTCTTCTGCTCACCAAGGCATTTTTTTTTATTAAAAAAAAAAAAAAAAAAATTTTTTAAAATTTATTAATTTTTAAAATATAATTTTCTAATTTTTAAAAATGTAATTTTTATCCCCAAAGTTGTGAATTTAATTTATGCACACAATTGGAATATCGCATAAAATATTTGAATAAAGCAGCGAATAAGCAATATAAGAATAGAGTGTTTCCATCCCATAGTTCAAGAGAACAAAATCATCCCTTCCTGGGAAATTTGTGCAAATTATCAGTAATAAAACTGTAAGTTTCTGCAATCTTTCTCTTTTTCCCTCCATCATAAACGAGTGTGTCAGAGCGTCAGACGAAACACAGTAAACGCTGTCATGTTCTCTAGCGTTCGGATGCTGGTGTTCAGGAACACACTCGTGTGTGTGAGACGCTTCTGGAGGGAATTACACCAAATCATTCTGATCACACACTTCCACTCCGGCATTTCAGAAACACCAAACCAACATTAGAGATGCTGCGACGCCATTGGTCCACTGGTTACTCCAGTTATCCAATCACAGCTGACGCTGAGGGAAAGTCACATGAGTTGCGCATCGAGAGATTTATTCAGTAAATGTGTTTCCATCGCATCATTTATGAGCGTGTCTTCTTATCGGATAAAAAGGGGATGGAAACGTATACTGACAGGATTGAGTTCAGAGGTCATTACCAGCTCATCAAAAACAACCTCCGATACAAGATGTTCAATGAAACAGGAACGCTTCTCTATAGCAAACCTGGCATGATGTAACATTCTGTATTAGTGCAGGGCAATGATTAATCCCATCCAAAATAAAGGTTTGTGTTTACATGATATATGTGTGTGTACTGTGTATAATTATTTTGTACATATAAACACACACATGCATGTGTATATTTAAGAAAAGTGTTATTTATATAGAAAATATTTATATTTATACATAAGCAAATTAAGAGCAAATAACTCTTAAATATATACATGCATATGTGTATTTATAACCAAAATACAAACACAGTACACACACATATTATGTAAATGAATCATTGCCCAGCACTAATTATAACAGCTACAATACTGCATTGGCACCTTCAAAGGGTTATAAACAGGACGAGGCAGTCTCTCTTACCTTGGACAGGTGCATGCTGGGATTGTTGTGCATGAGGGATTTATTCAGTAAATGTGTTTCCATTGTAGTTTATGCACGTCTTATCAGATCAAGAATGGATGGAAATGTAGCTATGACAGGATTGTGTTCATCAATTCTCATTTTTTCATTACTTGCCCACCAAAAACAACCTTTGAAACAAATCTCACGAGATGAAACCGGAAATGCTGTCTATAGCAAAAGTGGCATATGATGTTTCCTTAACATTTTGTATTATAACAGATTAGGGATTAGGGATATAAACAGGACGAGGCAGTCTCTCTTACCTTGGCCTGTTCAGACAGTTGCATGCTGGGATTGTGTCCATGCTCCTCTCTCATCAGTTTGTTAGGCCAGGCGGGGAAGCCTTTGATCGGCCAGACCAGCTCTCCCACGTGTAAGGCCCTGGGCCTGTAGTGCATCAGTTCAGCTGAGGGCGAGTCGGGGTGCCGGAGCTCCTCCTCGCTGCTGAGACTCTTCGTGTCCGAGGGGCTTGGCGCACAGTGTCCGTTAAAGTGCCCGTTGAAGTGAGCGTAGTCTTTGAGCAGCGGCCCCTCGAGGCTCGTGGAGGAGCCGGGCGACTGGTCGTCATCGTATCCGCCGCGAGCCATCGTGCCGTTCACCTGCTCTCTCACGCGCTGGTTAAACCGTTCGTGGGGTTCGTGAGTCTCCGTCGGACAGTCCATGATGGGCTTTCTCTCGGCTTTGCTGACGCGCGTGTTGCTGTGCACATGCGTGGAGCACTCGAGGAACTCCTCGCCTCTCCAGTGCTCGTGATTGGACTCGTCCCAGTGTGGACGGGGCGAGCGGAAATACTCGTGCGCTTCCGAGCCGTCTGGGGTGTTCTTCTCGCGCTCCGAGCTCCTGCGCGTGTGGTTGTGCTGCAGCCGGTTGCGCTGGATCTGGGAAAGCGTCTCGTTGGCCTCAGAGCTGCGCGGCGCGTGGATGACGGCGTTGACGCGTGAGGTAGGCTGAGCGGCTGGCCGATGGAGGCGGTGAAGGCACTCATGGCGCTGAGCGCGGGGACGGGGCTCGCCTGCGTGCTGACGCTCATGCCGGTGGTGATGGTCACATGCATGCCTTTGCCGGCGGCGTCCACCACCGCTCTGTAGATCGCGTCCACCGACTCCACCGATCCTCCCGCCATCGAAGCATCGTGACCCTGTAGCTTCTGCTGAGGCTCTCGGTACATGCCCGCGTCTCCGGAGTGAGTGTCATCCCAGGCTGGGCGCTGTCAGGCATGCACCCCTGAACAAATGGCAAAAACATGTCATTCATTTAGGCTACGTTTACATGCAACCAAATAATCCGTTAGTAATCGGATTGACTACTCAATCGCACTGAAAAGCCTTCCTGTAAACACCTTAATCGATCCGACTGAGCTCGATTACAATGACATCTCGGTCGGATTGAAAGGAGTGGTTTATTCCTTTTCTAATCCGATCGAGAGAACATGTAAACACCTGATCCGAAACTGAAAGGACCGCGCATGTGCAATGATAGCGTAATAGCGTAATGACGCGTGACGCGCTGAATGAGCTGTTCTTCTGTTGAATAAAGTGTTGTATAAATGAGTGTCCCGTCATTCTTAAATCCTCCTTTCACTGCGTGTGTGAAGTGGAGCAGGACAACGGCCCACCACTGCTCGTTTCAGACTCTCATCCACATACGACTGGTTTTGGGCATTTATATTGGGTGATAAATATAAGCAACACTCATTGTTCATTGTCTCCATTATGACCAGAAATTCCTACCGTTGCGTTGGTAGGAATTGGACAAAACAACAACATCCGCAACATACAGGGGTTTGCAATAGAGATGATGTCTTATTTAAATGTTACAACATGTAAATATGTCTCCGCCGCGCTGGTCTACTGCGTCTTCTGAGGCCGCGGCAGAACCGGAGGCTGGTATGAGACGCTTTATTCCGTCGTCGCCGCCGGTTTCAAAATACGTCTCTGTTATATTGCCGTTTTCTGCTGTTCTGCACTTTGCAACAACAGCATTGTTTCGGCAGCGACTTTCAGCATGTTTCCAAAAACAACGTCTGAAGCTTACATCTTACGTGGCGTGAGAAAGTCACATAAACCAAACAAAATCAAACTGAGACGGATTTTCAGAAATGCGTATAAAGAAACAACATAAGGATGTAGCTTGAAACGGATTTGTAAAAAAAAAAGAAAAGACATTTCATGTGACTTCTTGATGCTAACATCAGCTGATTCTGATCAGATTCAATCGGATATGCACAAAAATCGGATCTGGACTTCGCAGTGAAGGAATTTCACTTGCGGTAATTTTAAATGGCTCAATAGCGCGATATGCGGTATTATCGACATTTATTTATTTATTTTGATTTATTTTTTGCTAAATAAATAAGTGTTACGATGTAGTCAGCATACACAAAAACTAGTACATTTTCAGTAACCAATGTAACCGAAACTAAACCGTCTCTGCGCATTGAAAGGCTGTCACTCAGCACGCAGTGACATTGTTACGGCAACTAAACCGTTCATTCAACGAACACATTCAAAAATGCTGATTCATTCAAAGATAGTAATGAAACAAGGTGTTCATTATTTTTAACTCTGAACTCCACTTTTCAAGGCTCAGCTGAGCAGCAGTGCGTCGCATGGTTAACGCTGAAGCTTCACTTAATAGAGACCATGGCATTGATTCAATGCGTGACTCGCTGATTTTTGTGGATGCTGACTAGCTTCCTCGCGCTGTGGATGCTGACTAGCGCTGTCGCTGATGCCATTCATGGTAAATGCCCTTAAACCTTAAAAGGATGACACGACAAAAATTTCGCTTTCCTTGTACACGGCAACCTTTTCACGAATATATGACTTGACCTCAAAGACAGACGCAGGTCATCGCACGCGCTCAGTCGATCTCTCCCATTCACTGTCTGTTTAGGCTTAAGTACAAATGTGCAAGTGCACCATGATTAACAGTCTTGTTATCATTATTAACTTATTTAACACTCAATACACATGCACGAGTTCAAAACAAGAAGGGTATAGGCTTATGAAAAAAGAAAACACGTGAATATGGCGGTTGCATTCCTCTGCGGTTAGCCTGTCAGTGGCGCGGTACGGCAATATTACGGTTATCGCAACAGCCCTGTTTGGACTGACAGTCTGAAGGTAGCCTTAGAGCATGCTAGCTATGGAAAAAGAAAGGACTTATTTCACTTGAGTGAGTGAGTCACCTGATAATCCTGGTACCGGCAAGGCAAGCTGTTGGAGTTGGAACGCTATTGTCCGTGAAAGGAGCTGTGGCGAAGGGATGCCCCTGGTTGGGATATGTGGAGACCCCATGCATGCCCTGCAGTGACGGGTGCAGCTGCTGCTGCTGATGGTGTTGCTGATGGTGTTGGTGTTGTTGATGGTGTTGGTGTTGTTGATGGTGTTGGTATATGTGCCCAGCGGCAGCCATGACACCACCCATCTGAGGAGAGTTTCCTATACTGCAGCTCAGCGATGCAGGGTCACCTGTGGCCAAAGCACGCGTTAGGATCAGCAGTAAAGACTCATCACATATTACTATACTGCATTAGTACGAGTACATGGGAAATAGTAAATAAAATATGCAAAAGTTGGAGGAACTAAAAATTTCTTAACCTGGAAAAACAAAACATTGATTGGCAGCCCTGGTTATGCAAGCACAATGTATGAAAGGTACAACTACAAGATTATACTTGTTAGCATAAGGCTAGTGTGAAAGAATCAGTGATGGGGGTGTAACGATACCCTCACACCACGATTCGATATATATCATGAAACTGAACTCACTATACGATTTACAGCAGAAAGCATGTTTACAGTCTGGTGCAAAAAGTGGTTTTGGTCTATACAGCTAATGTTGCCCTTCATGATGACTGTGAGGGGGGTGAATATTTTTTATCACTCATCCGTTTAAATTATATTAAGCCTTAAAGTTGTGCATAATTAAGGGCGTGGCCACTTGAGTGACAGGTGGATTGCCGCTGATGTCACTACTAGCCGCCTGTTAGCGTCACGCACCTCTGCTAATCCGCCTCGCTGCACATTTTCTTTTATCCGGGAGTGAACGCGCGGCCAAGATAGCGACGGCCGGCTCCGCCCACTTTGGGCTTCAGAAATGCTCTTCAGAAACACTACGGGTGACATCACAGACACTACGCACATATTATTTTTACAGTCTATGGCTAAAACTGGTGTATATTCAGCATGACACACACATAAACAGTCAGAAACACATACTAGAAATGTACATGTATCCACTGTTCATACACACTTTACAGCACTCCATTAATAAACAGGTAGTCATTGAATAATTCACATGCGCCATCTAATAAAAATACAAGCGTCATGTTTCTGCTTCGGGCTCCAACCCTTATCAAACACGCCTGAACGAGCTAATCGAGGCCGCCAGGATGACTAAAGCTACAGGCGTAAGAGGCTGATCAGGGATGGAGCTAATCTCTGCAGGAACGCCTGCAAACGCAGTGTTTATCTTTACAAAAAACCTGAGGGAGGAATATTTGACGTTTAGAAAAAGCGGCAGGCTTATTGCATGTGTGTGCGTAGTTTGCGTAGCGACAGATCGGTGTGTATAAACCCTGTGCTGGCTGATGTGATGTCATGCACATGATGTGCTGGTTTTAAAGATCTACACACTGACCTCCTCCACATGCGTTCACAGCACATGGAGTGAGATTAAATGCATGTGCTAAATAACAGTCGTGTCGTGTTGCATAATGAATGCGGTGTGTGGTGTCACAGAATGACGGCCCTGTGCGGACAGTGTGTATGATCTACTGGCGAGGTTGCCATGGAGACAGCAGTGCGATGATTGGTAGTGCTTTCCAAGGTATGATTCACACACTCACACACACACGACTGAACAGGTCAGGGAGGAAGATGTGTGCATTATAACAGGAGCATTTGTAAGTACAGGTGCTCAGGCTAACAACACTCGTCATGCTAACACTGGATCTGTGCTTTTACAGGCATGCGTTGAGGATACAACATCCTTTTTGAGGTCTTTCAGTCTAACAAATTTTGAATTTGGAGTGTGAGTGTCACTGTAGTGACTGTTTATGAATCATAACCTCACCTGACTGACAGTCATCTTCCCTCCAATGTAAGATTGAGTTAATAAACAACATTTGATCTAAAGACGCTGCTCATATCAACAGAAACCGCTTGAATGCTTCACGACAGGAAGGGTGATAATGTGACTTCTTGATCAGATAATAAGGAAGCTGGGATTTATCTCCAAATTTATCTCTTTAAGCGAAATTAATTAATCACAGAAAAGGCCGTTTTTGCCTTGGTAGGATTGGCCACCCAAAACTTTTGTTTTTTCACACAAATTGTTTTTTTAATTTTTTACAGGATCATTTAACCTTTTTTGAATCATGTCCATGATTATTTAATTTTTCATTATTTATTTATTTATTTATTTTCACACACAGCAACTGCTAAAACCTTTACCAAGTTTCGTACCATTCCGATGAAGTAAAAAAAAAAACGTAAAACTTTGTTCAAAAATTACTCTTAGGGCGTTTTCACACCTAAAGATTGTTTGTTTTGTTCTGAAACAGGGACTTAAAGGGGACACATCATGACAATCTGACTTTTCCCGTATTTAAGTGCTATAATCGGGTCCACGGTGCTTCTACAACACAGAAAACATGAAAAGTGAAACCTAGTAACTGTGTTATGGTGAGTCTTTCTCTGCAAGCATGTCAAAATATAAGCTGATCAGATTTCGCTCTCCTTCTGACTTATGAAGAGGATCTTATTATAATATTACCGGCCCTTAATCTGCACGTTTACACACACCAGCCGACATTTGGTTTCACACGCGACAACAGAGACCAGTTCTAACGCAATGGCAGAAGATCCAGCAAAGCCTGAAACTGTTCTGTGGTTGAGCACAGACGAGCACTGAACACTATTGACCAGAACATGTCACCGCTGTCTTATAAACACCTCAGGAACTGTGGACACTTGATGATGATGAGATGATCAATGTAACTCCACAACAACTACAGAAATGTCTCCACTAACATTCAGAAACTCTTCCTGAGTCTCTCCGTAAGGCTGCACTCGCTACTGGTTATTCTGGGATTCTGGATGAGGGAGATTGGCCTGTTCTGTTATTGCTGGAGTTTCTGAAGCTTGTGTAAAGACCCCGCCCTCTTCTGAACGGAGGCGGAGCTAAAGCTCATCTGCATTTAAAGAGACACACACAAAACGGTGCGTTTTTGCTCACCCTCAAAAATGGACAATTTTAACATGCTATATAAAAATATCGTTCTGTGTGTCAGTAGATGAACAGAGAGACTCTAGAGCATGGGTCACCAAACTAAGGCCCGGCCCGCGACCCCCTTTTGCTGGAACATGTTGAGAGAGAGGTGTGGGCGTGATCGAAAAGTCGCAAAGTTTGAAAAAAAAATTCAAACTGCAAAGTGTTTAAGTTACTGTTAATTACAATTTTAAGAAAAACAAATATATTAATCTGAAATGTAGCAAATACATTTTTAATTCATTCAGGTACAATTACCAAACATATCTCAAGGTCTTTTTGTCTTTTTATTAATTTAATTAATAAACTAATTATATAAAACTATTGTCAGTGCACAACAAATAAACTGGTTCTATGCCTTTACTTTATTAATAAAACTTATTTAAAAAATACAAGGCTTAAGTAATTTATTTTCCTTTGGTGGTCCAGCCTGAGACATGCACAAGCCTTCTGCATTTCTGTTTTGCTTTTCCCTCCATTGTACCGAACTCGTACTGAACCGTGGTATGAACCGAACCGTGACTTCTGTGTACCGTTCCACCCCTACTAAATACTAATTTGGTGCAACAAAAGTGCTGGATGTTCTTCTTACCTGTGTCAGTCATGGGTTGTGAGCAGCAGGCGTCACTGCCGCTGGGTAGCATACAGCTAACGTTTGGCTGAACACGCTGCTGAAAGTGAGCGCTCGCGTGTCCCATCACATGGTTTCCGAGAGGAACCTGTCCGCTTTGGTTCACGGGTCCACAGTTTCCCATCGCTGTCGCCTGCATCTGGTTGATCCTGCCTGAATACTGGATCTGGGTCTCCATCATGGCGTCGGTCGGGCCGTGCAGTCGCTGCTGAACCTGCGCGCTCTGAGACGCCACACCAGAGGTCACGACCCCCTCGGCGAAGTGCACGCGCCCCCCCGGACTCACGAGCCCCGGGTTTCTGCTCCCCCTGCCCATTTGCGAGCTGTGGTTGCTCAGAGACTGGAGTAGCTGAGCCATTGACGTGTTCGATGGCATTCGAGAGTTTTTCCGCATCTGCTCGGCGGACGGCGTTCTCATGCCGGTCATGTTGAAGAAATTCTCGTGGTTGGTAGCGTTTGGAGGATGTTTACGCTGCGGAGAGGGTCGCGTTGCTGTGCCATTAGCTTATCCCGAAGCGCCGCGCGTCCACTCTGGGCTTCGCTCGGTATAACCATTCCAGGGTTTGGTGGCAACATGTGTGTTTCAACAGCCCTGTTGGTTTCACCCGCACTTAGAGGGCAAGCGCCACCGGCTCCTCCGATCTTGTTTTGATTTGCTAGCTGTGCTTTGGCGGCGGCTGAGAGGAGACTGCTGGCAGGGAAGGAGGCAGCGTTGTGTTGTTAAGGATCTGGTTCAGTGGCATTCCCAAAAGGCCCGGGTGCTCCTTTTCCTTCGCGGGGGGATACATGGGGTTGTGCTGACTGCTCATCCCTGCCAGCAACTGGGTTGGGATTTCTTTGTACTGGTGGATACCGTCCGGTTTGCCAGATGGGCTTGAAGGCAAAGCCGGTCGTGGGGAACTCATTGAGGACCTCGGCGAGCGTGGCGGGACCTTTATCGTGGCGCACGGGGGAACGGCGAAGCTTCCTTGCTCGGATGAGGTTGACGAGGAACGGGAACGTTGTGGAGATGCTTCGATCCGGTTCAAAGCCGGCCCGGACATGTGCACAGGAGAAGTGACGGGCGACGGGGAGATTGATGTGGCTGTGCCGTGCGACGTCCTCGTCATGTGACCGACCGGTTTCACCGTGGGCAAAGGCAGGTTGCTCGGCAATGGGACGATTGCAGGAGGGATGTTTACATTCATCATTGGTACCTGAGAGTGGGCGTTGGGTTGGAAAGTGGGATTGGGTTTACTAGGAATGGGATCCAGGATGCCAAGAGGGTCTTTCTCAGAGCTCACCTGTTTGTTCTGCAGGGAACAGGGAGCCGACGGAGCCTTGTGGTGAAACACCGTTCTGCTCGAGTCCATGCCGGGCGGGTAGTTGCACATGGGCTTTTTCATAACGGGGCTCTTGTTTGGGACTGGCGGGGACAAAGGCATGTTAGTCCTTCCAGCCATTACGCATGATGACTGTGTGACGGGCGAGCCGTGCATCATGACCCCGGGAGAAGCAAAGGGATTCGGCTGTTGCTGTGGATTGCGCTTGGACTACCGGTTCCCTGGAAGCCACAGGGGTTGTTCCGCAAAAACGAGTCGGGACTGCCAATAGCGTCTGTTCTTGGGGACAGAGAACCGTCCCCGAAGGCTTGCGAGGGAGGGCTCAGCATGACTCTGCGGTACGGAGACTTGGGCCCCGGGTCCCCGCTGGCCATTCTCTGTCGGGAGAACGGAGGGAAAACGTCCTGCGGGACACACCATCCGGAGAGAAGTGCCGCTGCCCCGCCGCCATCATCGCCTTATACGGGATGTTACATTCTGGCTGGCCCTCATGGGTTTTATTCCTTATTGCTCGAGGCTGTGCGGTCGAGGTCATGGAGGTCACACCTGCAGGAAGACACAGAGACACAGTCAATCATTTAGTGTGCAATTGTTTCTTTACTACAGGGTTTCCCAATGAGGCTATATGAACCCCTTGGAGTTTATCATTACAAGATAATAATGGCTGTATTAACAGGGGGAACTGTAAATAGCAGCCATTGGTTGTTATTTGCAATAAACTGTGATATTCTGTGACATTTATTATATTGATCAAAATGTTAGAATGACTTAATTTACATCAGAAGAACCCCTGCTGCAAAGCACAGTAAAATCACCAAATACTGAGGAAAAAAATGTTCAAGATTAAAAAGGGGGAAACATAATTCATTAATTCAAAAAAGGTGCTTGTTCAGATACATTCTCATATTAAAGTGCCCCAATAATGCTATTTTAAAGGTTCCTAGTTTTGTTTTTGGGTCTCCTACAACACGTTTACATGCATCCAAAAAAACAACTCAAATTTCCTCATGATATACATCACAGCATCAGCTCTTTTCTCTCAGTGTCTGAAAAAGGTTTGATTAAAGGGGTGGTTGATTATGATTTCACTTTTCTAACTTTAGTTAGTGTGTAATAATGCTGTTTGAGCATAAACAACATCTGCAAAGTTACAACGCTCAGAGAGCGTTGAAGCTCCGCCCACTGTGCCGGGACCACAGCTCATTTGCATTTAAAGGAACAGACACAAAACTGTGCGTTTTTTGCTCACCCTCAAAAAGTGACAATTTTAACATGCTATATAAAAATATCTGTGGGGCATTTTGAGCTAAAACTTCACATATACACTCTGGGGACATCAGAGACTTATTTTACATCTTGTGAAAAGGGTATTATACCAGCCCTTTAAGGATTCAGTCTCTCTAAACCCCGCCTCTCTGAGAGCTGCTCTGCTCGGTCAGTGGCCCAGTCTGCTGTGATTGGTCGACTGCTTACAGCGCGTGTCAGAAAAGAAACACCAAGTTAGTTACAAACCTACGTTTGTAACTCATTTCAGGCAGTTCAGAATCGCTTTCTTTTGGGAGACAAAAACTCAATTTATCTGCACTTTGATTTTTGAACCTTTGCAGATGTTTTACATTCACAAACAGCTCTATTATACACTACATTAAAGGTAATAGCAGGAAAACACATAACAGGGGCACTTTAAATGTATAAAAATGATCAGAGAAGACGTCATACTTGTGCCTCCGCCAGGACTGGTGAGTGTTAGGGAAGGAGGCGGCAGCTCCATGCTTTTATGCAGCGTCGCGACAGCGATAAGCTTCCTCTTGTGGATGCAAAGCTTCGTAACATCCTCATCAGCCTTCACGTCCTCGGCAGTCCTCTGCTTCACCACCGCACCAGGATCAAAATTAAAAACCTAAGAAAACAGAATCGTCAGAGCAAGCCTTGAGATTGGGCATAAAGTCTCAGTTTGCTTTGTTTATTCAACGTGACATTTAGAGGCGATTAAATCTCTAAGTCAATGATACCACACTGATTACTGGAAGTTATCCCCACATAGTAAAATTTCCCTACTAGTATAGTATGCATGAAACAAGTAATATGTTGGAATAAGCAGTATTTATGAAACAAATGGGATGCATTAACATTGTAGGTCACATGACAATGCCAACATGGTATCTCCATGAACATACAAATGAGCAGAATAAAGGTGTTTCAAGACACATTTTAACTTTTAACCTGACACAGGGTTCAATACAGGACTTTAAAGTACTTTTTACAGCACCGTTTTTTTAAGGACTTCATACAATACAATAAACAATTTATTCTTTCATACAATTGACCTTTTTATTTCTCACAATTTTTCATCATTTTCAGAATACAATATCAGAAAAGAATACAGACTAAGGACTGAAAGTTAAAAGTCCTTTTATATAATTCCTATTTAATAAATAATTAAATAATTATTAATTAATTATAATTACATAATTAAATAAATGCAGCCTCTTATGATATGGCATTACCTATACTCTTCATACAGTCCTGTGTGGTGAATTCTTCCTTTGAGACCGTTATTAATTTCCTGTGTTTTAGACACTGGTGGAGTTACGCATTGCTACACTATATTCACAAGGTGAATTCTTAGTTGTTGGATAATTAAAATCAGCGCAAAGAGTCTCATTTATTTTAATTCATGATTTTTATCTGGTTTCAGAACTGATCTTGTATGTGGTTCAATAACTGCACAGAAAAAGCATTAAAGCATTAAACACACCTGACTCTGAGCAGAGCACGAGCCCTGATGCGTAGACATCAAATACTCATTTACATGGGCAATATGTAAATTTTGCGTGAATTCTGTATATACACTTGTAGAATTTTAAGTGTCTTATTTATTGTTGGTGGTTATATGTTTGTCTAGTTGTTATGCAAATACAATGACAATTAAAGGGATAGTTCACCCAAAAATGAAAATTCTGTCATCATTTACTCACACTCAAGTTGATGGACCCCAATGACTTCCACAGTAGGAAAAAAAAATACTATGGAGGTCAATGGGGTCCATCAACTGTTTGGTTACAGACATTTTTCAAAATATCTTCTTTTGTGTTCAGCAGAAGAAAGAAATTCATACAGGTTTGAAACAACTTGAGGGTGAATAAATGATGACAGAATTTTCATTTTTGGGTGAACTATCCCTTTAAGGCTTCAATTCAATTCAATTCAATTCAATTCAATGCGTGGAATACTGGCTGCTCCGAAATCACACACTACTCAATAGTAGGTGAAAAACAGCACACTTCAGTACAAACAGGACACTTTACTATCCCATGAGGCCACGGGAGAGGATTTATGAATGGCAGTGAAGCGACGCAACTAACTCTGGTAGGTCACATGACAGTGACAACATGGTGAATGTGGTACGTCCGGATTACATTCATACTAAACATAGTTTTTATCAGTAGCAAAGTAATTACTTATTAAAAATAAGCACCTATCAGAGAGTGTGTGATTTCCCACACAGCCACTATGATCTGGATTGTTCATCACTCATGTCATCCTCAATGTATATGACTTTCTTTCTTCAGACAAAGTCAAACGAAGATTTTTAGGAAAAGAATCCCTCTCTGAGAGTCCATATAATGCCACTGATTGGCTGCCGCTCGTTTGATGACAGAGACGGTCATACGAGCGTTCATGAGACGGCTGTTGTGACACAAGCGAGTCGTGAAGCTTGTACGAGAAGTGACGGTCCTCTGTGCTTCTGCGTTACTTCACAATGCACTTACGTCTATGTCAAGCTGAACTCGTGAAAAGGACAGTAGACAATTATTTTGGATTCATTTGTGTTTTTCTGAAGAAAGTAAGTCATACATCAGGGATGATATGAGGGCGAGTAAATAATGAGAGCATCTTAATCTTTGGTTGAACTGTCCCTTCAACGGTCTATTAAACGCATCACTACTGTCAGAGAAGAAACAGGGAAGTACGGCTGAGTTTGCATAGGAAATAAAGTGAAAAGCAGCACTTTTAGCCTGAACAGCTTATTTTCATGACCCATAATACCTTTCAAAAAAAGCTGACTATTGTTTTATTTTGACAGAGTTATTTTAGTTGTCTAGTGTCTGTTTTACTGACTAAACTCCAAATGATTCAGTGAGAGAGCAACTGAATAAGTCAAAATGAATCGTAAATCAATTCAGGCCATTTTGCAAAAACCGGTTTGGCCACATATAAATGAAGTCTGATTCATTGCTCAATATTGAAATATTCTCAGGATAATGTTTCTCAGGTCAGTTTGAGCATGTGTGGTTCACAACCGAACAGGGAATGAAGACATGAGATCCTCGTGAAGGGTTGAGGAATGGAGCGTCTATACTGATCTTGCAGTGATTTATCCTCCACATCAACACTACTATCAGTGACGATGTAAATGTATGTTGTGACGTCTCAGCCTAGGCTGTGCGTACGTGCGTGTGTGTGGTTGGTGTGTATGTTTTTAGGTGCCGTCTGGAGGGGCGTGGCCGACACACCTGACACTTGTTGGATGCAGAATGAAGTGTGGTGGAGACTGCTCGTGAAGTGGGCTTTTTGGGCATTGGTCTCCGGTATGGAGTTCGTTGGTCTGCGCTTTGCTGAGTGTCCTGCCCGACCCTGATACATCTCTTTATGTTATGCTTATGTTTGTTTTTTCTTGCGTTACAATAAATGTTTTGATGAGAATTGACGCGTCTGGTCTCCTTTTCATTGCAGCCAGAGAGCCGGCCGTAACACATGTATAGATGTATACGTCTATGCAATAATGTGGCTTTTGGAAACATGTCCAGAGTGTGTGCATGGTGTTTGTGATGTGGGCAACTTCAGTACTGACCTTGGGTAGGATGAGAGGACACTCCAGACCACATTTACAGGTGCCATCAGTCAGCAAGTAAGACTTCACCTGCTCGAGGCAGGACAGCACTGATCCACTTGGACTACACACACACACACACACACACCAAATACACTATTACTTGACAGAATTTAGAATTGGTCTCATATTTAATGAAGTTTGCAGTAGGGATGCACCGATATGAACATTTTGGCCGATACCGATAACCGATAATTCTTTATATTTGAAAGCCGATAACCGATATATTGGCTGATAAATCTAAATCCAAATTTGAATATATCTTTCGAGAGCCTGATTACAAAAACAAGAGTCTCACCATTAAACGCCATGTCCCAAACACACAATTATAATGTTCTCATGATTTTCTGTAGCCGATATGACAGACTTGTGCTGCACTTCACTGTACTTCCTTTTGTGAAGTGATTTCAATCATATTTCAAGCAATTCAAAACCATCAGGGTGAAGCTGAAGTTTCTCAGCTGAAGGAAATAATCCATTATTTATCAGCTTTAACATATCTGCCAAATTTTCTTGTCAGGCCGATAACGATAACATTAAAAAAATGAACAAATATCGCCCGATACTGATATGGCGGCCGATATATCGTGCATCCCTAGTTTGCAGCACTGAGTGTTATTCTCCTGTTTTCAGGGTGAAGCTGCTTCGTATAAAGACCTGCAGAAATAAAGGTGACTTGACAAATACAGTAAAGACATCAATCTATAAAAGTGAAAATAGACACTTTAGTTTTGACAAATAATGTGAAAAGTGTCTGGAGGACTATATGAAGTTACATGTTTCACACAGGGTCCAAGACTGAACACACTGAAAGAGAGCAGCTTTGAGCGAGTCAAAGGCTTGTCACGATCATGAATTATGAGCCGACGATTAATTGTCATTCAAGAAATTGCAATTAGCTTCTGTTTTGTTCTTGCCACTTACAGTGTTAGCCTCAGGGCCTAAGACTAAGTTTCTGCCACTCCTGCCAATGGCCGGTGAATTAAGAAAATGTACCGGCCATTAAACAGTTTTTGTAAAAACAGGCATTAATAAACGGAGCAATTCCAATCAGTGAATCGCTCCTAATGACACCAACATGTTAGATACTGGTGAAAGTTCACAATTTTCTATTTCAATTTTGATACCACAGCTAAAACTACTAGCCGGCTAACTAATATACATTTAAAACATTACTAAAG
The DNA here is from genome assembly GCA_900092035.1 of Leuciscus waleckii. Classification (NCBI taxonomy): domain Eukaryota; kingdom Metazoa; phylum Chordata; class Actinopteri; order Cypriniformes; family Leuciscidae; genus Leuciscus; species Leuciscus waleckii. Next base: position 97,606 of record FLSR01001208.1, read on the forward strand.
AAAAGTAAACAGTCAGTAATAAAATAAAAACACAATCTAATTATAAGCAAAAGCACATATAAATACAATATAATAAAGATACAAATGGCATAAACAGTGCGTTTCAGGGTAGTCTAACAGTAGTTTTCAGGCACAGGAATTTAATAAATTAAGCACATGTAAGATAACACTGCATAGCCTTAAAGGAGCCGTATGTAAGATTGTGGCCAAAACTGGTACTGCAATCACTTTAAATGACTGTAGAGCGGTGTATCCCCTCCCCCTCCCCCCTGACTCCAGGTTGCCAGATAGGCTGCAGGATCCAGCAGGAACGTAGGCTGATACGTAGCTGTGGAACTAGAGCAGAACTGGCAACCCCAATGCCGAAACACTACTGACTTCGTGATTGGTAGATAGGTGGAGGGTGGAGCTTCAGGCCAAAACACAAGATGACAACATCAACATCAGTTGAGGGCTGCAACTTCACTTTTAAATGACAATATCCTGGCCGGACTACTGTTGTCAGTGATATAAGTATTTGAAATGAACATGATTTCTTAATGTCTAGTGACATATCAGGGCCATTTTATGATTAATTGAAATACATTTCTTACATACAGCTCCTTTAAATTCCCTAATAAAGTTACAAAAGTTATTTTTTCAAGAGCACTGAGTGATTTTAACTTTGTCCTTTGTTGTTTGATGAACATTAAAACACAGACAGCTGCAGGAATATTAGGCTGCTGTCACTTTAAGAGGGAATGCACGGATGTAATAGACTAATACTGATGCAAATGCGTTTATTTTCTCAAATGTTTACGTTCAGGATAGACGTAACCGACTGTGTTTACTAGGACACTCGATATTGTTTGGGATAAAATTGTGTGAATTTAGACCCATCACTATATTTGTGTACTTTATAGCAGTGTTATCCCTGCTAGATGATGACTCTCCTGTTTCTCTGTACCACACTGGAAAAGTAGAGCAATATGGCATTTCCTTGAGCGCTTAAATTTCCCTTTTTTGGATGGCAAAATTGTGATTAAAATTGAACTTCATAATTATTGCAGTCATCTCAAATAATTGCTATGTTATGAACTGTAATGAATCTGATGAACTGTTATGAATTTGAGATTCGCTAATGTAAGTGATGTGCACACGAAACTCCCCACATAAAGCCAGGGAAACGAAAATAGGAAAATGAAATGGAGAGCAACTCTCATAATCATAAATGATGCGCAGAGTGACAATCACCTGCTGTTTGTCGTTAATACCAACAGACGAATAGCTAAACAATGGCACTGTTGCATTGACAAAAATATTTTTTTTACAAAAATAATTAGAGCTGTGCGATTAATCGAAATTGTAATAACATCACGATGTGAGCATGCACGATTTCTAAACCAGTCTGAACACAGCGCGAGAGAACAGAGCAGAGCGGGTTTACCGATATGACATGGAAGAAAGTGCAGAAACAGGGAAGATGAGTTCAGGGCAGGATAAGCATCATAGCAAAACAACATCCATGGTTTCTGAATAATTTGGATGCAGGATGAATGATGGATCACAGAGTCAGGAGATTTGAAAGACCTGTCAAACTATCGTTGAGGCAAAACAGTGAAGGTGTATTTCACACAGGACGCATTTCTGAGGCTAAAAACAGTCTTTTAAAAGCTGAACTTCTTTAATCTTGAGCGAGATGCAGCTAAAGACGTGAGATGCGAGGGCAACGGTTAAAGAGGTCCGTCTAGCGCGTGTTTACATAGAAAAACAATGGCACATTGTGAACCAGATGAATAAAAATTCAATAATACAGGCATTTGTGAACTGCACACACCATATGAAGAGTTCAAGAAGGCATAAAGAAATAACAAACGGCATCACATATCATTAATGCAAAGATATGGCGCCCGCAAATAAAGCCGGCTTCCAAAACATGACACAAGCAAGTATGTGTTGAAGGAAAATATGTTTCGCACAGCATTATTATGGAACCTTGTTTCCGCCACAGAATAAATAAAAAAAGGTAGCTGCGACTTTTTATCTCACAATTGCACGATATAAAGTCAGAACTGCGAGTTATAAAGACAGAATTGTGTGATATAAAGTCGCAATTGTGTGTTGAAAAAGTCAGAATTGTGAGATATAACCTAGGAATTATGAAGAAAACATTTTTTTTCCTTATAATTGGACGTGATATAAGGTCGCAATTGCGAGACGTTAACTTGCAATTGTGAGATAAAAAGTTGCAATTATCTTTTAAAATGTTTTATTCTGTGGCGGAAACAAGATTCCATACAAAATATCGATCCACAGCTTGTAATAATTATTTATGACCAGTAAATTTTGGCAGGTGAGGCAAAAATTCATTTGGACCTGCTAATGCAAAAGTCAATCATCTGAAAGGGGTCGTCGGATGCTAAATTCACTTTTATTTGGTGTTTGCAGTGTGTGGACACAACCACCATACAATGAAGAAAATCCATTCACTCTTTACTTTTTAATCCCACAAAACAGTCTAAACACTCTCAATAATCAAGCCGTTTGGATTTTCTGAGCAATATGATGTCATATTGCGGGTGAGCAGTTGCTCATTATCATTTAAAGAGACATGCACCGAAACGGGTCACTGTGAACAGAGCTGTTTTTGAGGAGGTAAAACGGTGTTGTTTTACACGACCATTGAGGAATTTTAACCAAAGTATGTTATAAATTTTACATGAAGACCCTGAAGAATCATTACAGCTTGTGGAGAATGGGCATCCGATGACCCCTTTAAAGGGGTCTCCATACAACAGTGAATTTTGCATCCGATGACCCCTTTAAAACATGCTAGCAATGTGCTAATTAATGCTTGAAACATGTTAACAACATGCTAAAACATATTGTTAACATGAATTAGCATGTTGCTAACATGAAATAGCACATTGTTAGTATAATTTATGTTTTAACACATTGTAAACATGAATTAGACATTGCTAGCATGAATTAGCATGTCGCTAACATGTTTTAACACCGTTGCTAACATGAATTAACACATTGTTTGCATGAATTTGCATTTTTTAACACATTGTTAACCTGAATTAACGTTGCTAGCATGAAATAGTACGAAGACCCTGAAGAATCGTACCAACTTGTGGAAAATGGGCATCCGATGACCTCTTTAAAGAGGTCTCGATATAAAAGTGATTTTGCATTCGATGACCCCTTTAAGATGACCCCTTTAAAACATGCTAGCAATGTGCTAATTCATGCGTGAAACATGTTAGCAACATGCTAAAACACATTGAATGGCACATTGTTAGTATGATTTATGTTTTAACACATTGCAAACAAGGAATTAGACATTGCTAACATGAATTAACACATTGTTTGCATTAATTTGCATTTTTTTTACACATTGTTAACCTGAATTAACATGTTGCTAGCATGAAATAGCACGAAGACCCTGATGATTCACACCAACTTGTGGAAAATGGGTATTCAATGAACCGTTTAAACATAAGAAGAAAGCATGGAGTGAGAACATACCTGATATACAGGACCCCCGAGGCCTCCACCTTTCGCTGCCAGCCGATGGGCACCTGGGCGAGATGTCCTCTGCCATCCCCACCCTCCCTTTCTTTACCTCCATTCATTTTTATGGACCAGTGCAAAACTCCTCGTGAGAGATCACACGCTCTTCTCTGTCCCGACACAATGTCTCATTCTGGCGCTCAGAAGAGGGAAGACGGAGCACAACTTTCCCGGGACCGCAGTGAGACGGGCTCACATCGCAGACCCGCCGCGAAACGGACTCATTACTTTTCCACTCGACGCAGACAGGACCTCCGCTGCTAGAGTCCGACCAATCAAAGCCATGAGAAAGAAGTCTGAAAGCGCTTCTGATCTTGACATAAAAGCACCTCAAATGACTAGACGCATGGAAGAGTTGCAGCTCCCAGCAGGCAGTGGGACCGGCGGGTCCAGGTCATGTACGTGTCTTCACAGTGGACCGCACATGTCACGTTCTCTCGGCAGGTCTCTAGATGCGCTGCTCATCGTGGACCGTTTAGATGCAGCTCGCGGAAATTCATGGTTCCTAAAAGAGAGAGAAAATATTATAATCCAAACAGTTATTAGATGGGATCTTTCGTCCACACGCTCCTCTCAAACCTCCGTGATATGAAAACTACAATGCGTTTCTGCTCAACGTACCGTAATGATCTGGAGCAGAAGACTTCATCCAAATGCTGCCGTGAGACTCATTAATGAAGTCAGTGAATCTGTGATCATATTCTCAAAAATACTAAATGGAACTGAAAGGAACAAAATATCTTTTGGTTTTAGGGCTGAGTATTATTATTTTGTATATATAAATACACACAAATGCATGTATATATTTAAGAAATATTTGCATGTATTAAATATATATATATATTTGTATGTCTCAGAAAAATATGTCTCAATACAATTTTATATTATATATATAAATAATGAAGTCAGTAAATCGGTGATCATATTCTCAAACCTTCAAAATTCAACTGAAAGTAACAAAATGTCATTTGGTTGGTTTCTTTTTCTTTCTTTCTTTCCCTTGTAAAGCCATGCTAGCCTCTATGGCTATATTCCATAGATTAGTTTAGTTATTCAATTTAACAATAATAAATCTTTTTTTCTAAAACCCTTAAAGGCTCGTTCACATAAAGGACGATATCGATAAATATACTTCTAAAATCATTCTAAATGTAAAAGAATAACCGAGTCCACACCACAACTATCAAGATAGAAACAATATCATCGGAATCACTTTCAGAATGATTTTTCCGACAGCCAATCAGAATCCATCCTGCTTTAAAGCGCTGGAGCATTTAAAGAGACAGATGACAGCATGTTATCAATGTTAGTGTGGACAGTTTCAACTCAAATCTGAAGCAGTGCAACCGTTTCAAAATAATCAAATGTTTCTTGAGCATCAAATCAGAATGATTTCTGAAGGATCATGTGACACTGAAGACTGGAGTAATGATGCTGAAAATTCACAGGAATGAATTACATTTTACAAAATTTTACCGACCCCAATCTTTTGAACTCTACTGAGCAACTCAACTAAGGTGAGCTCTGATTGGTCAGGACAGATTAGCGAGAGATGAAATGTCGCACAGCAGTCATTTATAATGTGAGTCATCAGCATGAGTAAATAACACTGTGTTGATTTCAAAAAGACATTTGAACACAGCCCACAAAGAGAAAGATCATGTTGAAATCCTGGATGAATTTAGGGCACTTAATAAACAGTAAGGCTACGTTCAGACCGCCGGCTAAATCAGATTTACTTTGCTCACACATGATGTGACTCAGATCTGTTTTCCCCATGACAGTGTGAGCGGCTCAAACCACATGGAATCTGATCTTTTCAATTCAGATTTATGTCACTTCCATATGTGATACAGGTCAGATGTTCTGCAATGCGTCCTCAGTCTGAACAGTCACATCAGAATTCATGCAACTTTTATGTCTCTAGAGCAACATTCTGAGCTCATGAGACTCGCATTTTACATAGCCGATGTTATCAAGACAGCTGTGAAAGATAGTCAGTGAAGGACAGTGATGTGTCAGAACTACAGTATTCCAGACACAGCTCTTTATACAAAGCAAAACATGAGGGCTCGTATTATCAAATGTTTAAAAACTCTGCTCTTCTTTTTCGCATCCTCGTCGTTATTTTATATTGCCTGCGCATTTATTCGCTTCCACGGCAGATCACACTATACATACACACGCAATCACTTACTTTATTGTTCCTCCGTATGACAGCGTGCTGCTTGACGTCTTTTTACTTGTTCTTTGGTGCATGCAATTCAGTTCAGGATCATGATCTGTTCACACTGGAATCTGATTTAAAACAACAAATTGAACAGCTATACAAAAAATCAGAGCAATAAATCTCGAAGCACTAAGTCTCGCAGTGTGACGTAGCCTAAGCTTTTCTAATCTGAAGCACAAGCAACAGGCAGACTGAATCAAGAACTGAGCGTGTACGAGATCTGAATTCACTCCTGAACATCAGCAGTGTGAACAGGTCTGAGTCCGGATCACACAAACCTCAACGCTGGACTTCGAGAAGACACGGCCACATTCATGAAGACGAGCAGATGTGTGTGTCACTGTGTTGCTGACTCACTACAGGTCTGAATGAGCAGCACACACACACACACACACACACACACACACACCTGCACGAGTGCTGTCAGAGGAGATTCTGACAAGAATGAAACCCATTACCTGAGCAATCAGGTGCTAATCTGCACAACTACACTGAAACTGAAGGACAACACACCAGAGATGACACAATGTGGTCATACACACAAGTTGTGTCCCAAATGACGCACTATATACATATATATATACACAATATTTTGTCATTCAACATCGATCCTTCACTAAGTAAAGCTGTCGAGTGCATGAAGCATCCAACGTTCAACACTTTGCTTTTTCGGTTAATTAGCATGCGCCCCTGACAGCGACCACAATGCACCGGGGCATGACGGGACACACGAATGAGTTCGGCCATGTAGCCTGTTTTGTTAAATGTTTCATCAGAACATTGATGCCTCGTTAATATGATTCATACCTGTAAATGGTCAGCAAAAAAAATAAAATAAAAAAAATAAATAGGCCCATAAAAAAAAAAACTTTATGCTCAGCTGTGTCAGTGTCCTTTTCATTTGCATCCCATACATAAAATATTTACAGAATATAGATTACAAAATTCAAATAAATGAATATCAGTTTTAACAGTTCATGGTTATTACATGAATTCAATTCAATTCAATTCACATTTATTTGTATAGCGCTTGGTTTTCACATACACTTCGTTTCAAAGCAGCTTTACAGAAAATGCATGATCCACATTACAATTTAGAGTGATCTGTAATCAGAGGAAACTGTAAGTATTTCAGAAATGTACATATACAAATCACAGTTAGCTAAAAAAAAAAAAATTATTTAAAAAATGAAATAATTTAAGGCAAAAAAAATTGTATTTAAAAAATTTAATAATTTAAGGCAGAAACAATGAGCTCATTGAAGCAATGAATACACCATTATTACACCGATATAAAATTTATAATATTTCAATAACTCAAAAACTCAAGGAAAACAAATAATATGCTATACATTCTTCTTGTTTATTTTAAAAAAACAATTAAAAATGTCAAGTAAAACGGCAATCGAATAAATGTTTATTAAAAATATTAACTTAGTCTATGTCAAGTAGAATTAAGGTGTGGTTGATGGTAAAGTCCGCCCTTTCTGGCAGTGTTTCTTCGTGTATTTATTTTTTTAAAGAAATGGAAGGTCTCAAACTTTATGTTCCTCTTTATGTGGTAGAATATGAAATAGTGTATTACTGCCTTTGTCTCCTAATCGTTTGCCTTTTATTCGTGCTCCTTGCTATCTAGTAGTTAGTTAGTTAGTGTTCATCCTGGTGCTTGTGTCTTATGTTATTGGTTGTTCCCGGTTTTGTGTTGTACACAAGAATAAATCATTAAATTAGCAATAAAAATAAAAGAAAGTTTGCAGCCTGATTTACTCCCTTTCGGTTGAGTGGGCGTGACGATAGGGTGGTTCTGCGCATGCGCGTCTCGCGCTCTCGGTTGCCCTTCCCACTGAAGACTGTCATTACACAGAGTACATTTGAGTTTTCATAACTATAAGGATCTTGGAACAGCGTTGAGGATCAATCCAAATTTCATCTCAACTGTTCGTGGATCATTGTTGTTGTTAATGAAAGGCCGCAGCTGAGATGCGCGACGCGCTGTTGACGCCTGTCAGACGCTTCCCGTGGGCGACTAATGTGACCCTGTACGGGTGCCTGTTCGCGGGCGGCGATGTCGTGCACCAGCGCTTCTCTCGGAAAGAACAGGGGACTGGTCGCACACGAGGAACGTGGCCGTGGTCGCGTTCAGCTTTCACGGCAACTTCAATTTCTTCTGGATGCGGTTCCTGGAGCGACGCTTCCCCGGTAACGCGTGGCGAGCGGTGATGCAGAAGCTCGTGCTGGACCAGACGCTCGCCGCGCCGCTCGCCATCAGCGCGTTCTACACAGGTGAGCACAGGTGACTGACTGACAGGTCTTATGACGTGAGGTGTGT
>FLSR01001209.1:0-11454 GCA_900092035.1 Leuciscus waleckii
GTGTGTGTGTGTGTGTGTGTGTGTGTGTGTGTGTGTTGCAGTGAAAGCCTGATGAGGTCATCACAGTGATGTCATGATGCTTCATGCAGCTGTTGGTTTGGCACAGTCTTCTGGTAATGTTTTTGCATCCCAGCATTCCTTCACTTTCACGAGGCGTATCGGCATTACATGTCGAGTTATTGCACGCATCGCTCTCATATTCGCTACATGAAATGTGTTCAAAGTCATGCATCATATAACCGAGGCAGTGAGAAACACCGAATACACCAAACTAATAAAAGCATGTCAACTTTTATCAACATACATTTATAAAGCAAATCTCAACAGCTTTATTGTTTATATCGTTGCAAAACCATAACTATAATCGCCCAGCTCTAATCTGATAAACGGGACTATAAGACATGAAGATATTATAAACATTAACATACTGTAAAATACCTCTTTTTACTTGATTTAACCTATAAAAATGTATTTTGTTTGTATAAATGAATGTATTTATGGTGATTCAGCGAATATAAAATACAATTTTTGACTTACATTTATCATGCATCATGATGTTCTGTGAAGCTGATTCAAAACAATGTGTAATGTGAAAAGTGCTGTACATATAAGTGGATCGCATTCATCCTCTACATGTCAGATATACAGTATTAGTGTGTGTGTGTGTGTGTGTGTGGGTCATGTGGGAGTAACAGACACACAATCACATCTGAAGCGCTGTGTCCTGATCCTCCTCTTCATCGTCTCCGTGACTCACACTGCAGCACTAGAACTTCACAGATCAGCATTCTGACCCCCTACACACTACATTTCACCAATTATTCCTCGTCTGTGTGAAATATTATTTGTTGTTGAGTCATTTTTATTTGTATAGCACTTTTCACAACACACACTGTTTCCCAAGAGCTTTACAGAAAAGCATGATGCTAATGTTTATATCTTAATATCTCATGACTTGTAGAAGATTAGATATTGAATAATATGATGCTAAGAGAGTTATGCATGCTATGCTATGGGGGTTGCTATGGTGTTCAAGCCAGGGTCTTGCCATAGTAACCACATAGCTGTTCACACACACACACACACACACACACACAACTTTCTTGAACATGCTGCATGTTTAATACCATGGAAAACAAGATGACTACTATCAACTAAATAATAGTAATATTTTACATTTAAGTTATTCTGAGCCACCACAGACATCAGAGATATAGAAAATACTATACAGTGAAAATAAAGTGATATTTTGAAACTACAGTTAACATATAACACACAATACTGATATGTAGAGGAGAGCGGGGCACAAAGCAACGCTTTTTGACTTTCTCAGTTTGTGTAAATCTACTTATGGTTCAGAGTATTTATTTTTTCCCAGATTAATTTCCCACATGTCTAGTACAATTATGTGTTTTTGTTTTATTAATACAGTATATACTTTTTTCTTGATATACCCCGAAAGAATGGAAGTGAAATGTGACAACATGCCCCATAGGTGGAGTACATTGTAACATGTGTGGTCCACATTGTAAGATAACATATGACAGCTTAAAATGTTATCTGATCTAATAAAAAACATATAAAAAACAAACTAAAATATTTTCTAAATAAAATACAATTATTAACTTTTTCATATAAAATAATGGCAATTTTTAATAATTAAATATAAACTCATTTTGAGTTTTGACTACGAACACATGAAAACACAGCTATACAACATAGTTCAAAACAAATAAATAATTAGTCATTTCTGAACATTGACTCCCAGTCTTTATTCACCTTTTTCTCATGTTTTCTCAATAGAATTAATAAAAGTATAGAATATAATAGCATATTTCTCATAGAGGCTCATTGTAACACAGTGTGACAACATGCCCCGCCTGCACAACTGGGGTTTAAACCCGGCTAGTGTCTTCTGCTAGTTAGCGAAGCATTAAAGAACCATATCAACTGTTAAATAACATATTGGAGATTAAAATAATATCAGATTTGTCTAATTTTAATAAACACGAAAATAGAGATGAAAAATTTACTTAAGTAAGAAATGTACTTTTGCTATGGTTTAATAAATGTCTGTGGATATCTTCCAAATTTTTTTGCAATTTTTTCTCTATATAGTGTTAGAGAGATATGGCAACTGGTAAATACACCAAGTTTTGTCATGCTAGCATGTGTGGAAGTATTTAAAACAAGTGTGTGACAACTTGCCCCGCACTCCCCAACTGTTTAAAACGCATGGAAACGGATCTTAATGAATAGAATGAACATCATACCTACATGCAAATCCTTTCCAGCGAACACACGACGTAAACGTTATATTTAGTGGTGCTTTCTTGATTTACTAATTGGCAACGTAACTATGACATTGCAGACTCGTGATTTCACTCGCTCGCGTCGTCGCTTTTGCGCGAGCAATTGAAGTGTTGACGAGTAAACGGGACGGGGAGGTTCGTTTTCCTGAGCTGACAGGCTTTTTATTTCGTAACAAGTTGCAAAAATAACATTAGAATAATGACACTGACAAACAGAAACATCTCAACAGCGTTTACGCACGTCTTTCAAAATAAAAGTCTCACATCAGTAAAATATTTAGATGTTTGTTGTTGTTGTTGTTTCTTTGACTACCTTTTAACAAAAAAAAAAGTGCTTCTTAAATTCAGTTTAAAAGCATTAAAGAGGGCAAATGTTATCATTCAACTGAACGGTGTGCATTTTAAACACATTATAACATAATAATATAACATGTATGTTCTGTTCTGTTTAACTTCATTGTGTTTTGGTTGTGTTTCCTTGCCTGTGTTCCTTGTCATTGTAAGTTGACCTTGTTGTTTGTTGTGTGCCAGTTGATCAATCATTAGGTTCACCTGTTGTTCATCAAGTTCCTTCGTTTGCCTCTGTGCGTTTATAGCCTTCAGTTTGTTCACTTCTTCATCTTGTGTTGCTTTGACTGCCACAAGATCTTCTTTGTTGCAGATTATCTTGGTTTTTGTTTAACAAAAGTTCTGCAATCAGATCCTTCTCCTCTTTTGCCGACAACACTGTGATCAGGGTTTGAAATTAACACCCGCCAACTCGCCAAATGCGGGTAAAAATCAACTGTGGCACTGTGGTAACGCTGTCAAATCACTCGCCAATTTGGCGTGTTACTTATTATGTTTACTCACTTTGCTGGGGAAGTTCGTGCAAGCCATGTCTGTGCAGATTTAGCGCAAATACTTGTGAGTCATCATGATATATGAAATACAGCATATATATGGTTTACTTGAACTTGCCCGTCGCTACACAACAAATAACGGCACGCTTGTTCATTTCAAGCAATAGCGAAGATTAAAAAGCATTTGGTTAACAGAAAAGACATTGTTATTTTCCAGCATCCTACGTTTTAGAAATGCTGTTTGTACTGTATTGATCTGTCCACCTAAAATACTTTATTTGGTGAAAAGGATGAGGATGAAAGAGGAAGAGAGGAGATGCTGGACGACAGGATTTTGTTTGAATAAGAAATGAATGTATGAAATCCAAATTTGATTTTATTATATATATATATAATGTTTTAATTTTTGACACCTCTAAACACCTTTAACACAACATTGCGTGAGTCTTGTCTATTTTGCTTAACTATTTGACACATTTTTTTTTTCTAATTTGAACATGAAACTGATATTTAGCATTTGTTGGTTCTTTTAAAACTTCCTAAAAATAAAATTATTTTAAAGTTTGTTTTTCTTAAATACTTGGTTTGAGCATAAATCCAGTGACTCTTTGAAACAAGAAACATTTGTTTGTGCTCTAAAAACAAACTGAAATTCTTCCTCCAGATTTTTGTTCCCTCTCTGTGTCCAGATTCCCAGCGTTCCTCTGCTTTCACCTGCAGGAACAGAACAGGTTCATCAAAGCGTTATTCCCTCCAGATGTGTCCATGTCCGCCTGGAACTATGGAATCGCTCTCCCACGGGGCGCTTCGTGGAATTCCTCAGTCTAATCCCCGTTTAATGGCTCTAGTTTCTGGGTGTTTGGAGAAAGGGCAGCAACAGGCCTCTGAGGTAAGCTAGTTAAGTAAGGTAAACCTCTCCCGCTGGATCGGGCCTCCAGATAAACATGAGAACCGGAAAGAGCAGAATTAGACCTCCAGACACCTGTTGGTGACACAGCAGTTGAAGAGTGATCAGATCTGAGGTTGGGAACAGGTGAGTGCACTCATGCGATCGTTCCCATTTCTACACTGGTTTTGTCTTAGGAAATATCTAAAAACTCATAAATCAAGAAACATTTACTCGATAAAATGTACAGTGTCACAATTATGGTTGAAGCAGAAGCAGGATCTAAGTGCAGCAGTAATATTTAATAAACAGTCTCAAACTAAACTCAGAACAATCTACACATGCAACACAAAATAACTGACAAGGAACAAGACAGAACACTGGGTATAAATAGACAGAACTAAAGAGGCAAATTAACAAGACACACCTGAACTGAATTAACCAATCAATAAGAAACTATAGAAACAAACAGGCAGGGGCGGAGGAAGACTAAACTGAACTATTCGGACGGGACTAGTTTCACAGGGGGACGTCAGAGAAATTTCTGTTTCACAGACGTACTTTGAGATTTGAATCCTGTCCGAATCTGCCATGTCTGTCTTTTTCTTACATGACCTCTGTAAAAATTCTAGCGCAAATTACCTACTGTTTTTCGTCAAACTCGGCGTTCCTCAGAGAAATCTAATCCCGTCCGAATGCGAATGTCTGTGATTGCCGAAAATGTTTTTTTCCAAAATGCTTTTTCTTGTGTGTTTTGGTCAACGTGAGCTACCGTACAATCTCTCGCTATCGCGCCGGTATTCACGTTTCTGCTTTTTGCGCTCCTATAATGGATGTAGATGTGTTCGGTACACTGCGAAGAAATAAACAAATGAAATCAACAAGAAGAGCCAAATCATGTAAACTGTTAAGACTGGCTACTGTAATATCAGTTTCAGGTAAGTTTACTTTCATTTCTACACTTAATTACATAACGTGTAAATTATATAAGTTAAAACTTTTTATTCCAGTGGGTTTATTATAAGAACCAGTTTATAAAATCATGATGATAAATGTATGTTTAGTTTTTTATACTACAATTTTTATAAAATGTTTACAAAACACTAAATACGTTAGGATGTTTTACTTTATATTTCATATGCAAATCACGCATTCTGAACACGTGATCTTCTGCAGTGCCCACATGTAAAACACAGACACTCCTACCTCAGTAATAAACACGGAGATGGTAGTCCCGTCCGAATCCGTACATGAAATCACAGACGTAGGTTGATAAGAATTGACTTTTTGAAAGACTGACTTTTTTACTCAGAGTTTAGATCTCACAATTCTGACTTTATAACGCAAATGCGACTTTATATCATGCAATTCTGACTTTATAACACACAATTGTGACTTTATATCACGCAATTCGGAGAAAAAAATTCCGAATTGTGAGATAAAAAGTCGCAATTATCGTTCATATTTTTTTGTTCTGTGGCGGAAACAAGCTTCCATAGTTTTCTATGTGAATATATAGTAAAGTGTAATTTATTCCTGTGATCAAATCTGAATTTTCAGCATCATTACTCCAGTCTTCATTGTCACATGATCCTTCACAAATCACTCTAATATGATGATTTGATGATCAAGAAACATTTAGGATTATCATCAGTGTGCTGTGAATGTTTGTTGGAACTATGGTTTCAGGAAACGCCAAATTAACTATGTTAGTAACGACGAAACTTGCAACTCTCATACTTGTCTGAATGATGCTCCCAGAATGGATAAAAATAAAGATTTTTCCCGAACATGTGCAACTATGAGAGAACAAAGGATGATTCGAGGGTCTGATGAGAGTCGTTCTGGCCTGAGAAGCTCATTTCTAATAAAGGCCACGGTTTCTAGATGTTCCCTCAGAGTCGTTCATCAGTCCAGTGTGTGGAGATGAAGCGGTGTGTTGGCGTCGAGCCTCGGAGGGTGTGAAGTCTTGAAACATCTGTCCGGAGAGGGAGAGTCTTGGCAGAAGACGACGGTCGTGTCCGGTTCCCTGTGACGGGTCTCTGGGACGGCAGTTTTCCTGGGCAGGATCGAATGATTGTTCTCGGCTTCACTCCACCCAGACGTCTTCCTTCAGCTCAGCCCTGATGTCAATCTCTCCTGCTGTACATTATAAAGCACAGGAAGCCAGCTTTAATCCACTCAACCCTTTAGCTGTGTCAGGGAGTGCGGGAAGTGTGGGAAGTGTGGGAAGCGGGGGTGCTGTTTTCACAGGATTGTAAACGCAACGCAAATTTTTGTTCATTTTTATAGTCAATCATTTTTATAGTAATTTATTTGTAATAAACACTTTAATAATTTAACACTTATTAAAACATAAGCACAGAGTGTGACTTCATATTGTGTGTGTGCGTAGAAAGAATTCGTCATATTCTATTTGATAGAATTCGGACATATCGTTGTCCTTGTAGTTTTTGTTAGTTTTGTCAAACAAAACGGGATTAGTCGACAAGCAAGCAATCAGAAGATTCGTCATTGTTGCTGTGACATCACCTTTGTTTCCTCGTGTGTGATTGGTTGAAGCCTTTTCTGTCGCCGCGAAAAGTAAAACAAAAATCGCCATAGAAGCGAAAAAATTAGTCCTGACCCTAAACTTTTGAACTTTAGTGTATATCATGGTTGATTATGATTTGACTTTTCTAACTTTAGTTAGTGTGTAATGTTGCTGTTTGATCATAAACAACATCTGCAAAGTTACAACACTCAAAGTTCAGAGCAAAGGGAGATATTTGCTTTTACAGAAATCGCTTTTTAAGAACTACAACAAACGGCTGGTAGAGACTACACCACATTCCTCCCGGGTTAGTGACATCACCAACCCTAGAATTTACATACCCCGCCCCCGGAACACGATTTATAGATTATCATGACAGAATATGCTAATCAATGGCTAGAAGATAACTACACATAAGCTTCATAAATTCATCAACTAATCATTCAGAAATGTCCTGTTGCTTCTACATGTTGTCTCTTCTTCTTGAGTCTCTCCATCATTGTCTGACTCCGGTTTGAACATAAAAGGCTAAAAGTTTTTAATTTTCAGTGCATGGCTGTGTGAGGTAATCAAAACTGCTAAGAAGGAGCTCTTGAAGCTCCGCCCCCTGTGCCGGGAGCAGCAGCTCATTTGCATTTAAAGGAACAGACACAAAACAGTGTGTTTTTGCTCACCCTCAAAAAGTGACAATTTTAACATGCGATATAAAAATATCTGTGGGGTATTTTGAGCTAAAACTTCACACACACACACACTCGGGGGACATCAGAGACTTATTTTACATCTTGTGAAAGGGCATTATACCACCGCTTTAATACATTTTCATATGTTTACTGTAGGTACTGAGTTGATTGATACTATACTTTGAAAGATACTTCGATAACCAGGAGCAGAACTGCAAGGCTTTATAAAATCGAGTCTTTAGCACTTTTGGACGGACAGTTTACAAACATTTCATCCGTGTTTTCTGATCATTTGAGAGACTTCTTCTGTTCCAATCACGTTTCAGCGAAACACTTCAAGTGTAAATGTCAACGCAATCAAATTCCTGTTGAAGAAAACATCAGTAATGCTCTCCTGGTGACAGCAGACTTTATCCCAGCATTCACAGTTGTTCCCGATGATGATGTGTTTCCCATGGGAAGGTGTTGTTTTGGAGCGAGCGTGAGGATTGATGGGAACTCTCAGCTTGACCTCCTTACAGAATGTTTACAAAGTGCCCCGTCACATGATCCGTCAGCTGACACTCTGATTGGCTACCTGTGGAGAGACTGTGTGTTTGAGTCACGGCAAAAGAAATATTAGACGTTTTTCCAGTAATCTGCGTTAAAACAGGCGTGACGTCTGGAGATCTCGAGCGGGAACAAATAATAAACACACACTTCATCATTTAATGACAAAACTATGTACAATCATCTGTAAGGGAGTCACATTTACCTCTCCGTTATGTGCCAATGTAATGAGCCACTCCGGCCAGCTGAACTGATAACAATTACTGGCTATAAATATTCCTTACTGTCCATTTTGCAATATTTTTTTATCAAGAATATATTTTCTTTAGAATGTTTTTGCTCTTTTTACTTCAATTACAATTCATACATGCAATAAAAAATGGCAATTTTCACCATTTTTAACATTTAAACATTTAAAACATGTTAAATGAACATGTTTCAGAGAATAACGATATATACAATATTTAACTAAATGTAATTGATAGATCATTTGGATAACGAATGTTCTATTAACATTAAGCACGTTTGTTCATGACTTTTGGCTTCCTTCATAGCATTGAAAAATGATTGTCCAAATGAAGTTTGATGATGATATTTTCCTGTAATTTAGATCTCAGTTCTGATTTTATCATGCAAAATAAGGAAGCATTAACAGGGTAATATCAGGTCAGGCTTTGATCACGGCCGGACAAACACCTTCCCTGCGGTCAGCGCTCATGAATCTGTTTCTCTTTACGAGTCACACCTATTATTTCAGACGTTACAGGCGTCCGTCCAGCATAAACAAACACACGCCAAGGAAAGTAGGAGTGGTGTAGAAGAGGAAGCCCCTCTTACGCTGTCTGTGTGTGTGTGTGTGTGTGTGTGTGTGTGTGTGTGTGTGTGTGTGTGAGTTGCTGAAGTCCAGAACAGTAGGTCATGAGCGTGTGTGGCCCATCTCTCAGATCTGAGCTCTATGTTAAATCATAACGTGTGCCGCTGGTCATGGGAATGTGGTCGAACGCCTGGACAACTCCCTGTTCTTTCGTATGTTCTTTTGTCTTCACTGGTATTTATGCTAGAATCTCAGTTTCGGTGTTATGAGATATAAAACCAATGCATTAGTTGACCTAAAAATCTCAATTCTGGCATTATTTACTCACCCTCAGGTTCTCCTTTCATAGTGACCGTGACTGTCAAGCTCTAAAAAGAAACAAAGATGTCTTCATATCAGTGACGTCAAACCTGATGCATCATTTTTTCAAATTTGAACGTGAATGAGGATATAATTTTAGAGCCCATAATGAAAAAAAATGATTCGTTGAAATTAATATTTTTTTTTATTGTAAGTGGCCCACCGGCGGGCCCAAATCTTACATATTTAAAACAGTAATATCCTATACTAAACCTAAACTAATCTTGACAAACTATATATCATTTGAAAGCTTACAATCTCTAGTTTTCATATTTGGTGACTGATTTTCAAAATAAATTACAGAGGAGCCGTAATTTATAAGAAATAATAGATTCACCATTTGTGTTGTGGCAGCGAGCTATAGCGCACATACGTGTTCTTTTTATGTGTTTCTTAGAGGTTGAATTCATATCAAAATCTGCCAAACTTCCCATATTACTTCTGAATAGAATGTCTACTTCATAAATTGTATGAAAACTGTGGAAATAATGGTTCAGATCACTCAAACCACATATGGAAATGGAGGCGCCCTTATATGGGCAGTGATGGAGTCTGGTTTTACACCTAGTGGAAGCGTCCGGTACTGCGTCCAAACAAAATCTTACTGAAAGCTCATTTTTTGAGATATCAACCTAAATTTTGAAACAAAACTTGTTCAGATTTTTGACTTTGATTTTTTTGGGCCGTTTTAGAGTCGCCCAGGTTTTAAAAATAAATATTTTATATAAAATATGAATAATATTTTTTTTTACATTGTACATTTCCATAAACTCAAACTTCTGTAACTTTTTTTTCTGTTTCACTTTCTTAATTTATTTCACTACTACAAAAATCTGCCAAATGTCTTCTTTAAAACAAGACCAATTGTACGTCTATACTCCAAAGCATACTTTAATTACAACCATTTGAGTTCAAAATGTGCATTTTCATGTCTACTTTAAAAAAGGGGGGTGACCGTTAACAGGTTAAACTCGATTAAGTTCAACTTAATGCATTTGTTTAAATGTAGATAAAATCAATTGAATGCAACCACTTACGATCATTTTTTTTATTAATTTCAACGAGTCATTTTTTTTCAGTGCATAATGAATTAACTTTTGCTGTTCTTCATGCAAATATTTCTTATGGCTTTCAGAAGACTTGAAATATGGTGCTTTTATTTTATTTTTTTTTGGAGCTTGACACTATGAACTTCTAGTTATGGAAATGCAATTCATGAAAATACATTTTGTGTTCCAGCAAAAAAAGATACTTATTTTGAATAAGTAATTACTTCACGCCGGCTAAAAAAAAGTATGTTCTATAAGATGAGTGTGTGTGTAGTATGAATGTAATCCGGACGTAATATCAGAATATTCAACTATATAAATTGAACATGGTGCTTTAAATCTACACTCTAAAAAATGCTGGGTTGTTTTAACCCAATTTTGGGTCAAATATGGACAAACCCAAACGTTGGGTTAAAAATGTAATTTCAAAATGTAACCCAATGGCTGGGTTTGTCCATACTTGACCCAAAGATGGGTTAAAACAACCCATTTTATTGTAATCCATTGTAATTGCATGCATCATGAATCGATGTGATGGTGAGACGTGGGCGTTTTATATCTGATTGTTTGTTTCTCCTGAAACTATTTGGCCTAAATGACGTCAGACGAACAGGAACGTTGATTGTTTCATAGATGAAGTAAGTTATTACATGTTGATGAATGATTATCAAGACAAACATGTTTCTTTCTAGAATAACGTCACTGATGAATCACTCCCAATAGGAGAAGGAACATTAATTAAGAGAGTAAATAGAGTCGGAGTTGATGTATGAAGACTTGAGCAGTATTTGAATGAACGGTCGAACCCAAGGAGCTCTGGGTGGGCAGGATCGCCGTGTCTGGCGGGACAAAAGAGGATTGAGAGAGTGAAAAGGAAGAAGGGGTGAAGATTGGCCTTGCTTCTCACGCCTGTGGCCTGATGTTGGTTTGGTTCAGGAAATTCCTGTGCTTGTTTCGACTCCGCAGAGAATCCACTTCCCGTGGAGGTTCAGAAGCTCTTCAATCATCAGAAGTCAGAAAGACGTCTGACAGACCACCTTCTGCAGTCTTCTGGAATTTATTTATATATATATATACAGTACAGGCCAAAAGTTTGGACACATTACTATTTTTAATGTTTTTGAAAGAAGTTTCTTCTGCTCATCAAGCCTGCATTTATTTGATCAAAAAT
The DNA here is from genome assembly GCA_900092035.1 of Leuciscus waleckii. Lineage (NCBI taxonomy): Eukaryota > Metazoa > Chordata > Actinopteri > Cypriniformes > Leuciscidae > Leuciscus > Leuciscus waleckii. The sequence continues at coordinate 11,200 of FLSR01001209.1, forward strand.
ACAGAAAAAAAATGTAATATTGTGATATATTATTACAATTTAAAATAATTGGTTTTCAATTTATTATACTTTAAATTATCATTTATTTCTATGATGCAAAGCTGAATTTTCAGGATCATTACTCCAGTCTATAACATGATCCTTTAGAAATCATTCTAATATGATGATTCATTATCAAAGTTGGAAACAGTGCTGCTGCTTAATAATTTTTCATAACCTGTGATACTTTTTTAGGATACTTTGATGAATAAAAAA
>FLSR01001209.1:12982-29524 GCA_900092035.1 Leuciscus waleckii
AACACCACCCATAAAACACCTCCCGCCCAACACCACCCATAAAAACACCTCCCGCCCAACACCACCCATACAACACCAGCCATAAAACACCACCAATACAACACCACTCATACAAAACCACCCATAAAAACACCATCCATAGAACACCACCCGTAAACACCACCCGTAAACACCACCCATAAAACACCACCCATAAAACACTCCCGCCCAACACCACCCATAAAACACCTCCCGCCCAACACCACTACCCATACAACACCACCCATTAAACACCACCCATAAAATACCATCCATAAAACACCACCTGTAAAACACCCATAAAACACCACCCATAAAATACCATACATAAAACACCACCCGTAAACCACCCATAAAACACCACCCATAAAACACCTCCCGCCCAACACCACCCATATAACGCCACACATACAATACCACCCTGAAAAACACCTCACATACAACACCACCCGTCCAGCCCCGTGCCGGCTCAATGCCAACAGCATGTAGAAACAATCTGTTGTTTCCTTGTGTTTGTTGCAGGTTTGTTGGAACTTATGTAATCAAATGCAATAAATGTTCCTGTGTGAAACAAACAAACAGTGTTAAAAGTGCGTTTTATGGCAGCGCTGCAGATGTTTTCCATCACTGAACGGCTGAATCCAAACAGTCGACTTCAAAAGTGTCAGATAAGATCTGAGTCTATGAACACTGCTGATCTTGCCTTCCAAGCAGAGTCAAAGCAAACATGGGAGTCAGACTTTACTTGGAGTTAAAAGTTTGTCAAATGAACTGAAATGCTTCTCAGTGTAAAAGTGTACTGAATATATTCACTTGCACCTGTGAAATAGTTTAATAACATTGACTAGATTGTTGAAATATGATGTTAGATGAGACCTCTAGGGTCGAGAACATGAAGTGAATGTGGTGCATTTGGAAAATCTGCTAATTCCAACATATCCCACATCCCTGATCGAGGGTTTCCATGCTTGTACGCTCTGCCAGACAGTAAAATGGTTTGGATTAATTTGTGCACAGCTAAATCATGAGAGAATCGTCAATATGCACATTTTTGTTACTGGTTAAGCTCCTCCAGACATGGAAAATTTGTGGGTGTGGAAAATATTTTGGGTACTGAATTTGTTTTGCAGACCTCGTATGATGAGAACAACATATCTTTGTGTACAATGTGTTTAAAAGGATAATAAAAGTCAGCACGAAACAAAGTTGTGCTAGTCTTTCTTTCCTTATTGTAATGTATCCGAGTGAAACGCCAGAAGAACAAATGTGGGCGGGGCTTGATTGTGTCTGTGGGGAATTGATTGGATGGTTGTGGTTTGCTATTGGTGGATCTCATGTGAGTGACAGGTAATAGCCCCGCCCTCATCATCAGAGAAGAGAAGTTATTCTGATTGAAGATTACCAGGAACATGAATTTAAAACAATAATAATGAGTACCGATGAATCTTTTATAATAAACATTATTCCATTAAAAAATGCTCATTGGCCACTGATACAGCAGGAACCAATAGAGAACGATGTGATTTCAAGTAAATTGACCAATCAACTTGAGTTTCATGACAAAACTTTGTACTAAAAGTAACATTTTGAAGAAGAGTATTGGAGTATGTTTTCTTGTAAAATGTACATCAGTGTATGTACAACACGTCAAATCCATCATATACATTCATAAGTGTATTGTGATTCTCAAAACATTTTAGTACTTAAACTGAATTTTATTAGGTTTAGTGACAACATGTTACAATGTTTACACGGTACAATTTATGGTAAGCTATGTTTTTATTATTATTGCTTGACACAAATTTCACGATTTAAATTCAATTAAATTCTTGTGATTTTATTTAATATTGACTCGTTTGGATAAATATTAGCTACACAAGAATAGGCGTTAGTTTTTCTCAAGAAAAAAAAGATCTCACCTAATGCTGTAAACATACAGAGAGCCCTATCAGCTGGTAGTATTATTTAAAGTAAGTAAAAAATATAATGTTAAAATATAACTTTATTTAATGATATAAGTAAAAATATTATAAATATGTAATATAGTACACTATTTAGCAAAATACTCTCTATAGCTCTATTTTTCTAGCCAACACGTGCTATAGCCTATATTATGGTCATTAAATGGCTTTCCTGAGGTAAATGTTATGTGACATAATTGTTCTCCAGCTGTGTTATTGACCCCTTTCCGCGGATGAAAAACACTGATTGATCGATATCATGTATGTGAATATACATTTCGGTAAGTTGTACTGTATCTTTCAACAGTGTTCATTCGTGTTTATTTACTATTAGCTAGAGATGATCGGGTCACGTACCGCTAGGGATCTGTCACGTCACATTTACAAGCGCCAAAACGGTATTTATTGTTTGAATTTCGTAATAAAATTGACAGAATCTGAGAGCTGAGATTTTTTTTTTATATCATAAGTAACTGCTCTGTCTAGTCTGTCGGTCTCCGTGTCCTCTTTGCTTCGCGATTTTTCTGTGCGTGAGAGAATGGATGTGTGGCGTGAGAGCGTGTGAAAAGTGTCAATCGCGTGAGTCTCACGGTGAATGCGTGAGAGTTGGCAGCCCTGTCCATAGATATCATATAATAAAGGCTAGATGTCTCGTCCGCGCTGCTGGCCAATGGAGGTTGACGTCCGCACACGGCGGCCATCTTGCCACAGTCAGCTCGTTCACTCGTAACATTGTGTTTTAATGGTGCATGTACTTTTAAATAACCGTAACTTGCTAAATTTTCTACTGATTTTCAAACGGTTTGGTTTGTTATAAACGTCAGAGATGTATTTATGACACTGCATACTTATCAATAAATATAATATTATATATTTCAACATGTTCAAGCATCCAGAATTATAGCCACGTTAATAACGTTTGTAAGAAACCAAACCGTTTGTAAATCCGTCAAGATTTCAGCGAGATAAGAGGATTTGTGTTCGTGCTGATCACTCACCTTACTTCAGATACCACAGAGCTCGCCAGAAAGCTTCCCTGTGACAAGATGGCCGCCCGTGATGCCGTTCGAGACTCCGCCTTAAGACATCTAGCCTTATATGGATATCTATGGCCCACTGACACGGACACTGGCTCCTGGACACTGCTCTGCCATATTGGTATATCCTAGTGAGCGAATCAATAGGACATTTTATGATTTGACTGAGAAAACACTGCCTAATGAGACACCGTTTATAAATCTAAAGTCTCCCTGAACATTCTTACAACGCAAACATCCTAAGCATTTGGTAGGTCCTTACCTAACCTTACCTTAAATCCTAAGCATTTTTTGGGGGACAGAAATGAACTCCTAGGGAGACCGGGGACAGTTGCAACACTTTTTGCATTTCTCTCAATTACTCAGAGACTATTTGAGCTAGACCAACCAAATTTGCATATATTAAACTTGCATCTGTCTGCTAATTACCCATACCATTTAAAGATGATTATATATGACATATCGTTCACAGTATTTATTTGAATGGAAGAAGTCAGATGTTGCAACTGACCCCAACCCAGGGGACAGTTGCAACACAACCCAGGGACGATTGCAACATGTTAAAAATGCCTTAAATTTCATTAATTAACTTAAGCTTTTTGTCTCACAAGGATCAGAAGTTACAGTCAAGACATTTTTAATATTCAAAAAGATTAAAAATCTTACCGATCAAAAGTTTTGACCAGTATAGGTGAGTATGGAAGCTTGTTTCCAACACGTAAAAAAAAAAAACAAACAATACTTTTATTCATCAAGGATCAGAAGTTACAGTCAAGACATTTTTAATATTCAAAAAGATTAAAAATCTTACCGATCAAAAGTTTTGACCAGTATAGGTGAGTATGGAAGCTTGTTTCCAACACGTAAAAAAAAAAAACAAACAATACTTTTATTCATCAAGGATCAGAAGTTACAGTCAAGACATTTTTAATATTCAAAAAGATTAAAAATCTTACCGATCAAAAGTTTTGACCAGTATAGGTGAGTATGGAAGCTTGTTTCCAACACGTAAAAAAAAAAAACAAACAATACTTTTATTCATCAAGGATCAGAAGTTACAGTCAAGACATTTTTAATATTCAAAAAGATTAAAAATCTTACCGATCAAAAGCTTTGACCAGTATAGGTGAGTATGGAAGCTTGTTTCCACCACGTAATAAAAGATAAAAAGGTATCTAAGCTCGCAATTCTTCAGATGAGTCGCATTTGATGGCATGAAAAGCCGCTGATACTGGAATGCAATCCCTGTTGAAGGAAAGGGTGTGGATACAATTACCGCACAAATGACTTGTTATTGCCCTGCAAACTGTAATTACTTCTGACATAGTTTGGCTCCGATGCTCGAGAGCGCCACAGGCGTCTTCCATTAGCACTGGGCTCTCGGGTCTGATGGTTTCCTCGAGTTTAACGAAGACCAAAGCTTGCAGGCTAGGCTTTCCTCACTTCTGGTGGCCGTCGATCTTGTCTCTCATCTCTGGAACACAAATGGCTCAGGTGTTGTTTTCATCATGTTTTACTTTAGTTTGGCGTCTTTATTTACGGCCCCAGCAGGACCGACGCAATAACACACTATTAAAGAGAAGGAAGAGCAAACAAGGAAAAACAAAAAATTACACTTTTGAGTGAACATTAAAAGTTTTTTAGTCAGTGGTTCCCATTTGCTAGGGTCAAAATGCATGGACAGCGAGTCTAGAGCAACAGTCAGTTCTAGAACTAAAAGTCCCAATCATTTCCCCCATGTATGGACACTGGTTTTAATAACTTAAAGACAGACCCACTGTGTGCTACAAGGTTGTTAATATGTACATGTTTATGTTGAAGACATCAGCCTGCATTTGAACAGCAGAATTCATGGTGGAAAAACTACATTACCCATGATTCCTCTCCACCAATCAGAGAATCAAAACACGCAAATCGTGGCAAAAGCTCTCAAAATACTTAAATATTTATGCATATTTTACAATAAATGTAAAATATGTTGTTGTTTCTATACACAGTCAATATCTTTAAATCAATAGTTTCATATTTCTCCTTCATTTTTAATTGTATTATACTGTTCGCAGTTGTAGTTCTTTCCCTCATTAAAGCCGTTGAGTTCGTAGTTCGTGAGTTCACAGTCTTGTATTTTTTTGTCTGATTTTCAAATCAAATTCTGTGATTCTCCTCGAAGCTGCTTGGTTTGATTTATGGATTTGAACTCTTCATTTATTTGAGAAGCAAATGACTTTAGATATTATGTCTGCGTTTATCAATTTGCAGTCTTGAATGGCGCTTTTGTTTTCTCTCTCTCTCTCTCTCTCTCTCTCTCTCTCTCTCTCTCTCTCTCTCTCTCTTCTCTCTCTCTCTCTCTCTCTCTCTCGAATGACTCAAGCATGGGAAACTGTCTTAATGAGTTAATGAGACACTGGTTTTGTGTTCATGTGCATTTGGCATGTCTGAGATCAAAGAAAAGAGTACAGTTATTATAGGAATTTGTAGTGATTACAAGAATGACAGGGAATTAAATCATAGTTTAGATGTGTACAGTCAGTGACCAGAATAGCATGAGTCTTGAGGGTGGGGGAAAATCATGATTCTTCTGATAAAAAATTACTTGTCTGAATGGCTGCACAATTTGCTTAAAAATGTTGTGATTATATATCAATATGACTGTAAAATAATAGCAATAATAACAATAATTGCACTGTAAAATAAACATATTACTATTATTATTATTACTAATTTAAATATTAAAAATAAGAATTATTAATAATGTAATATTTGACTAAAATAAAAAAATATGTTTAAAAAAACAGATTTTTTGTTTGTATTTATTTTACAGTACAACTTTAAATTACAATATAAATATTTTCAGGCATTAAACCATCAAGTTTTTATTTTGCCGTAAAACCACAGGAGCCCTTAAAGCTTCAAAATGTTCGACTGGCATGTAAAAGAACGCCTGAAAAACGAAGGGCATTTATTAGTTTCATTAAATTGCAACCTCTGAGATTCGACACTACATGTAACTAAGCCACATCGCAATTCATGCTTATATTCCGATAATGTTGTACTTCAGAAAGCATAGAAAGCTGGTCGTTTGCACTGCACTTCTGAGATCGCATGTCAACACTAGTGTTGTGTCTCCCGCCCGGTGACGACACACATGTGGCTCTCCTGGGTGTGAATGAGGGAGTTTCACAGAAAGTCCCGTAACCTCACACCATAGCTTCTTAAAGCAACACTAAGGAAGATTTTTTACCTTAAAATAATGTTCATCAAGTCCTCAAACAGGGTGAACGGCACTTCTGCATTGGCTTTGCGGCCCTATATCGGCTATAACCACACTATGCAAGTTTGACAGATCGGGTGGCGTTCTGTAGTTCAAACGAGACATAAGAAACTACAAATTTGACTTGCTTTACGGCAAGCTTTGCAATAGTAATTATTTTGTTTTTCTTCGTTTCTGATCATACTTTCATACTTTTATAAAATCATGCAACATACTCTACCTTGTCTGTGGACGTCGTTCATTCCAAAGCCGGCGCTGGATAAACAAATAGCGTGCGACGGTAGGCTAAATTATTTACGACAGCGGAAATGGACAATTCCGCTTCCAACCTGTAGGGGGACCGACCACAAGTTTATCCTCCATCATCGCACTCTCCGGGCGTTCAAGCAACTGTAGCTTTCATCACTAAAACGGAAATCCCGCCTCTCCATTCATTCGATTGGACAGTGGAAAAAACCGCGATGACGTCGGGCGCTTTTTCCGCTTGGAGTTGCTTTTTTTTCAACTTCTTAAACAGCTTAAACAGCGCGCAGAACGCTCGCTGCGATAGGAAACCCATTGAAAATAGGCGCCTCGCACTGCCAAAAACGCGTCAGGTGTGATCGGCCCCTTAAGGTTATGAATGAGCTGGTGTGTGACAAAACAATGACAATATTCGCATTTAGGATAAGCATTCAAAACTTACAGTCTCTCACTTCCGCTAAATGGATCAGCGGTTTTTATGACATCACCACTTCTCATCACATCTCCTGTCCAATCAAATGCTCTCTAGAATCTAAAGCTCCGCCCCCATGCTATAAACACCACCTGGCCGAATTGAATCCAGCGTATCATCAGCGCTCGATTCGCTTCCATGGTGCTGTCAGTCTGAGAGTTAAACTAAATGCATTGGCTGTTTGAAAGGGGGGAGGAGCCATTCAATATGCCCCGCCTTTGCTTCCCGTTTCAATGGAAATTACGTCAACGCATCAAACCAAGCTCAGCGTACCAAAGCACTTCAGTGGGACTTTAACGTTTATTTGTTTATCAATCAGTTGAAGGATATGAAGTTATGATGATATCTGATGCATCCATAACTTGCCGTCCAAACACACACTGAAACATTTAGTGCAGGATTTACAACTTTCACTCAGAAATGGCTAGTAAATGTCACAAATAATTACAAAAAGAAACATTTTTAAATGAATTAAAAAACAACTTTTTAAGCAGAAAGACTGAGATCATATTTTCTCCAATAATGTTTGAGGTGAAGTGAAGAAAAGGGACATTCTTGCGTTGATGAATCGTGTTTTCATGGAGAATATTTGTGTTGCATCATCAAAGCATTGGCTAAAGGCTTCATTGTGTAAAATGACAACAGCCACGTGATAAACTACATTTGCACAGTGAGTCATTGTAAGCTGCACTAATAACTCAAACATGTCTATATCAGCTGGTCTAATCTGGTCAAGATTGTTTCAAAGCAACGTCAGCAACATTAATAGACAGCTGTAAAATTCACGAATTATGAAACGAGTTCAATGTCAGCTATAAAGAAGACTAACCCTAATATTGCAAAATTCATGAGTTATTAAATGCAGGAGAGACATCATGCAGAGAGTGTTTCATGAGGCAATATGAATGATAAACGTGATATATTTACCCTCCCTTTACATCTTCTGTGTATGAATCACCCGTATCGCTCAATGCAAACAGCATATTTCACACACACAATGGCCTCATTGAAGCAGCTCGCCTCCTCGTCGTTCCCGCTCGAGTTCATGCCTGTTGATTTCCAAAATAGAGGTCATACGCTATGAGAGACGCGACCCGGGCCGAGAGAGACAGACTGAATCTGGCAGACGAGAGGAGAGCTTGTCTCCACATGCCAGAGAAAGAGAGAACGTTTTTCCATTTTATTTCAAACGAACACTGAAATCCAGCGCTCATCGTGAGCATCCTGATGTACCCTGACCTTTGACCTCACACACAAGGTCACAGTATAATGTAGCACCTGCTCGCTAGATATGTTGTTATGCGGTTGCTAGGTTACGTCACTTTGGATAAATGCAAAATGCACACATGTAATTTTGGGATAATGCTGTTTTCATTGAGGAATGCATGTTCCCAAGGTGTTGTGCATTATGGGGTGTTTCCAGGGCGTTGCTATGTTACTAAGGTGATATGAGTTTTTTTTAACACATTCTTAGACTGTTGAGAGTGGTTGCAGAGTGTTTCTAAGGTGATGCGAGTTTTATACCGTTGCCAGGGTGTTGCTATGTGGTTTCTAAGATGATGTCAGTGTTTTTAGCACATTGCTATGCAGTTGCAAGAGTATTATAGGTTGTTTCCAGGGTGTTGTCCCTGGTTGTTGAGAGTGGTTGCCAGGGTGTTGCTACACAGTTTCTAAGGTAATTCAAGTAGTTAATTAGTCATTTTCACAGCTTTCACAGGGTACACTGGGCACTGAAATATTGAAGTTTTTTAAAGGACATTGCTATGCGGTTGGCAGGGTGTTGCTATGCAGTTGGCAGAGTGTTGCTATGTGGATGCTAAGATGATGTCAGTGGTTTTTAGCATGTTGCTATGTGTTTGTTGTGGGTGTTCCTGCTTGTTGCCTGGGTATTCCAGTTGCTATGGTAAGTAACTAGGCTGTTGAGAGTGGTTGTCAGGGTCCTTCTATCCAGTTTCGAAGGTAATGTGAATTTTTTTTATTACAAAAAATATAAGAATTTTTTTTTTATTGTCAGGTTGTTGCTATGTAGTTGCTAAGATGATGTCAGTGGTTTTCATGTTGCTATGTGTTTGTTAGGGTGTTTCTGCTGGTTGCCTGGGCATTGCTATCCAGTTGCTAGGGTTATTTGACTGATTTTTAGCACATTGCTTTGCGGTTGCTATTATGGGTTGTTTTCAGGGCGTTTCTAAGTTACTAGGCTGTTGAGAGTGGTTGCCAGGGCGTTGCTACCCAGTTTTTAAGGTGATATGAGTCTTCTTTTTAAGTGAATTGCGATATGGTTGGCAGGGTGTTGCTATGTGGTCGCTAAGATGATGTCAGTGGTTTTTATGTTACTATGTGTTTGTTAGGGGGTTTCTGCTGGTTGCCTGGGCATTGCTATCCTGTTGCTATGGCAATTTGACAAAATTTAAGCACATTGCTATAGAATTATGGTGCAGTATTATGGTGTGTTTCCAGGGCGTTGCTAAGTTACTAGGCTGTTGAGAGTGATTGGTTGGCAAGGTGTTGCTATGTAGTTGCTAAGATGATGTCAGTGTTTTTTATATTGCTATGTGTTTGTTAGGGTGTTTCCGCTGGCATTGCTATCCTGTTCCTTTGGTAATTTGACTGATTCTTGGCACATTGCTATGCAATTACTTGAGTATTATGGGGTGTTTCCAGGGCGTTGCTAAGTTATTATGCTGTTGAGACTGGTTGCCAATATGCGTCTATCTAGTAGATAGGTACATTTTAAGTACATTGTCATGCAGTTGCCAGGGTGTTGCTATGGGGTTGCTAAGATGATGCCCGTGGTTTTTAGCATGTTGCTATAGGTATGTGTTTGTTAAGGTGTTCTTGCTGGTTGCCAGGGAATTACTAATTGGTGGTTTGACTGGTATTTGTGCAGTTGTTAAGGTGTTGAATAATTTGAGGAATCATTCAATACTGCAGGATGAAATATTGACTTTTGTCATTAAAGCAACAAAAGAAACGTATACGTAACTTCAATAATAGTGTTTGTATTGTTGTTAAGGGACATCGTTTAAGTTGTAAACATTGTTCATTTGACACAAATATTCTCTCAGCGTCTATATTTGGCTCAGTGCAAAGGAAAACAATATTAAAAGTCAAGATGTGATGACATCTTGGCACTGGGATGTGATTACCTCAAAATTACCTCAACTTGTAAATGTTGATGCGAAATATTATCACTCTAAGCCAGTGCGGCTGATCCAAAACAGCCCAAAGCAACAACAAAGAAAGACTCGACTCAGCAGAGAGCAGTTTTTGCATGTTTAGGTTTGCTGCTAATGCCAGAGAGACCTGTCATTTAATGACTGAACACTTCAAAACAAGTGCCATAATGATGATTACAGCCGTGGAAGATATTTCTTTGAGAAACAGCGAGAGAGAGAGACGTATGAATGACAGGGTGTCGGTGCAAGCGTGATCAATCCAGACATTGTTGTATAACAACGTTACTTTGAAACTCGTGGTTTTAAGAGACTCATAGTCTCTTCATTTCTGGAGCACAAACTGAAGTTTAACCCTCAGTTGATGAGATTAAACACCATGTATATATGACTGTATGACACCGATAAACAGTCTGAATTCTTTGATTTGTTTGACGAATTAGATAACACTTACACTTCACTGGTGACACGACTGGCAAATTTAAATCGACAGCTATAAAGACGAAATTCATCCACACCCTTATTGTTCAACATCATCTGCAAAGCCGACTCGACAACTGACTGATGTCACACAGATAACCATCAACATGTAAACTTCACTGCCGCCTATTGAGGGACCAGAAACTTGAAGAGATGCAGAGGCGTAGGATAGAGACTATCCCTAATCTAAAACCGCAGAACTGATGATACACGTAAGAATATAATATGGGTTTTTACCCCTTCATGAGCCGTTTAACAGAAAACAAATTAAGTACATGGTTGCCAGGATGTTGCTATGTGGTCCTGAGTGGTTTTTAGCACATTGCTGTGCAGTTGCCAGAGGATCATGGGGTGTTTCCAGGGCGTTGCTAGGTTTCTAGGCAATTGAAAGTGGTTGCCAGTTCCTTTCTACCAAGTTTCTAAGGTGATGTGAGTTTTTTTTAAGTACATTGTCATGCAGTTGCCAGGGTGTTGCTATAGGGTTGCTAAGATGATGTCAGTAGTTTTTTAACACATTGCTATGCAGTTGCTAGTGTATTATGTGGTGTTGCCTGGGCGTTGCTAAGTTACTAGGCTGTTGATAGTGGTAACCATGGCGTTGCTATCCAGTTTCTAAAGTAATTCAAAAAGTTTATTAGTCATTTTCACAGGGTACACTGGGCATTGAACTGCTTATGTTATGAGTTTGTTTTTTATGTGCATTGCTATGCAGTTGCCAGGGTGTTGCTATGTGGTTGCTAAGATGATGTCAGAGGTTTTTAGCGTGTTTGTTAGGGTGTTCTTGTTAGTTGACTGGGCATTGCTATCCCATTTCTTTGGTAATTTGACAGATTTTTAGCACATTTCTATGCAGTTGCTGTGTGTAATGATTTGAGGGATCATTCTAAGTGCACTTCATTACTTAAGTTCACAAAGGCAGGTTCTAGGATCAACAACATAATGTCTACTGACACTTATTTAATCACATTATATGTACAGTCTGTAAATACGTTTGTGCAGTGATGCCAGAGAAAACATTGCTATTGCTAAAGTTATGCATCAGATGGTTGATCGCCTTCATACATGGAGTTGAAATCTGCCCCAAATGCCTCATAAAAGTGTTTGTAGTTCTTCATGTGTGCGCTGGCTGATGCGACGCATTCTGTGACACTGAATCATTATGTGTGCCTGATGTAATGGCTGCTGGGATATGTTAAATGTTACAGAAGTTTAAATGTGGATTGAGAACAAACCATCTGGTCATTCTGGGACAGACGCGCGGGTCACATGATCACTCATATCCGTACAAATGTACAGGCACTCCTGAGGATTTAAAGATTATATTAAAGTTCATTGTGTCTTTCCTGCTTCAGGGTTGCATGTGGAACATCTGCAGCAACATCACAAATATACAAATCACCCAAGCAACCGCATAGCAACACCCTTGCAACCACCCTGAGTACCCTAGCAACCGCATAGCAAACGATTTGTCTGAGAGACTGAAAATCATAGCAACACCCAAGCAACCACCCCGAGTACCCTAGCAACTGCATAGCAACACTCTTGCAACCACATTGAATGCCCTAGCAACCACATAGCGCCAGCCTTGCAACCACCCTGAGTACCCTAGCAACCGCATGGCAAACTATTTGTCTGAGAGCCTGAAAAGCATAGCAACACCCAAGCAACCACCCCGAGTACCCTAGCAACCGCATAGCGACACCTTAGCAACCACCTCGAGTGCCCTAACAACCACATAGCAACAGCCTAGCAACAACCCGAGAACCCTAGCAACGGCATAGCAAACGATTTGTCTGAGAGACTGAAAAGCATAGCAACACCCAAGCAACCACCCCGAGTACCCTAGCAACCGCATAGCGACACCTTAGCAACCACCTTGAGTGCCCTAACAACCACATAGCAACAGCCTAGCAACCACCCTGAGAACCCTAGCAACGGCATAGCAAAGATTTGTCTGAGAGACTGAAAACTTTCAAACTTTGGGATTTTAAAACTGATTCAAACTTAAAATCAAGCTTTTTACTAGGCTTTCTCAAGCCAACAACTTTACTTATCTCGTTAGTTTTAGTTAGGTTTAATTAGTCTATTTAGGTTTAATTTATTGGTATATAAATCATAAATCAAATTATTTTTTCATTGATGGATCAATTATGCATTACATTAAGTTGATTAGTTAATTGAAATGAATGGAAATTGTATATGCAATTAATATACATAATCTTACATATTTTAAGCCTTTTTTTTTGTGTAACCACAGACTCTTTTGTTGTTGATTGTAGTATCAATGATTTTTTTGGTTGATATTTTGAATTTTATTTGTATATTTTCTGTTTTCATTTGAATTTTATATTAAGTTTTAGTAATTTTGTAAGTTTTTTTATAAATATGTCTATATAGTTTTAATTAAGTTTTATTATATTTGATTTTATTTTCATTCATGTTTATTCTATTAGTAATTAAGTGATAATAATAAAAAAAAAAGGTTTTAGTTTAGTAAACCTTATGATCATGTTCTCCATCTGTACGAAGTTTAGTAAACCTTATGATCATGATCTCCATCTGTACGAAGAGTCACATGATCAGTGACGCTCATTAGCCTCATTAGATCTCATTAGTCACATGAAAATCCTGCAGGAATATTTTTCAGGATCCTGTTTATTTCCAGGTTGAAGCGTCTCAGACTTGAACCCCAGTGTGTGTCCAGTGAACTTTTTCCAGCCCTTATGTAATAAATGGGTGGAGGGGCAAAAATCAATTCCAAATGTATGCAGCACTTTGTCATTGCATTCTTGGTGCTCCGAAATCAGATCCAGGAAAACCGAGCCCCAAAAACCACTGGAATAAAGAGAAGACTCCAGATGACCTCTGGACAAGCACGGATACGATCTCAGTTTAAATGTGGTGAAGGCTGTTAAATCCTCAGTTATGTGGTAAATGTAAAACATAATATTTATTGCTTTCCGAAAATAAATGCAGGCTTGATGTCGCTTCGTTTGCTTTGGTGGCGGAAGTTAAAGAATCATTGAGGAGACGCACAAAAGTCTGATGTTTATGAAGATAATTACAGAAACAGATTTGGTGCAAAACCTTTGACTCACCGTCTTTGCTACTCTATGATGACAAACATCACACGACGAGTTCAGTGACCACGAGTCAAAATGGAAAATGAGGTAAAAACACATTGTTGTGTTAGTTAAGTCATTCATCTCCATACATATATACACTAGATGTCGCCTTGGGGTTCTAAGCATGCGTCAAAACCGCCGCCATCTTGGAACAGGCGTCTTGTCATAGGAAGTAGCCAGGTAACGCTGCTATCTCCGCCTGTACTTCGTCAAAAGAATTCCATTTCTCCAAGAATTTAGAATTTATATCACACAGGTCTTATTATTATTTTATTTATTTTTTTGAATTGTGCATTTTTATCTCACAATTGCTAAAAATATAGTCAGAATTACAAGATATAAACTCGGCATTGTGAGAAATAAAGTCTCAATTAAAAAAGATAATTGGAACTTTATATCTCGCATTATAAAACCTGCAACTGAGAGAAAAAAAAAATAGTCAGAACTGTGAGATAAAAAGCCACAATTACTTTTTACATTTTTAATTCTGTGGTGGAAAACAAGCTTCCATAGACTGAATTATTTATTTGTTGTCTGTTATTGAGTGTGACCTATATGCATTGCATAGTTCGGCTGTTCTTCTGTTCTATTATGTGCATGTGATCAGCTGTTTGCAAAACTATTAAAGTGCCTCTTTTATGCTTTTTCAGATATTCCCTTTCATGCAGTGTGTAATAGAGCTGTTTGTGAATGTAAAAGCTCTGCAAAGTTTCACGATCAAAGTGCAGATAAATAAGGTTATTGTCTCCTAAAAGAACGAATGGGAAAATCGATGCATCATTACTGTCTTCTTTACAGTGTGTACAATCGCTGAGGACTGAGGAAGCCTTCAGTCGACCAATCACAGAAGACTGAGCCATTTGGCCAATCAGAGCATTGCATCTCTCAGAAAGGCGGGGTTTAGAGGACTGAGGGCCCTATCTTAAGCACGACGCATGTGTGTTTTGCTAGTTTCAGCCCGATGCAATTATCATTTTCATGTCCTGCGCCGCGTTGTTTAAATAGCAAATGCATTTGCGCCATATGTGCGCACAAGGGTGTGCTGGTCTGAGAACGAGGTGTGTGTTCTGGCACATTGTTGGCGTGTTGCTATTTTGAGGAAACAGAAATAGACTGAGCCGTTGACCAACTGAAACCTGCTCTAAAGTCAATAGGGCAATATATATTTTTTTTTGTTATTTAAAGAGTGCGTTAGTAATGTGTGCCTATAGTCGGGTCCAAAACGCGCGTACACTCTGCTTATTACACACACAGGGACGCACAGCAACACACAAACATGCCAAATATTAAATATAAAAGGATTACAATGTAAAGATTAATATTGTGTACATAAAGATATGGTGAATCCGGCTTGTCCTGTAGATGTTCTGCTTGCGCACTTTAACCTCGCGCACGAGCAGATCCGTTTGCGCTCTGGAGACGCTTCGGTCTTTCCACTATCAAATCTCCGTCTATATAGCGAATCCGCCATGGCGCGAACGCAACTGGCATTTAAAGGGAATGGGAGATGAGACTCTGATTGGTTTAATGCACGTAAATCCCAAAACACACCCATTACTCATTAAGAGAATAGAGACAACCCTTTTAGACCATGCGCCGGGAGCACCGACCATTTATCCCGTAGTTAAACTAGCAAACGTGGATTCGGTCGTTTTAGTCGTTTTAGACTCTTTGAGAAATGTGGTGATGTGCAATGTATGTTATGAGAAAATGAAAGTGTTTTTGACCTTTGATGCTGTGAATCTGTTGTAGGAGATGCAAAAACAACATTACGAACGTTTAAAATAGCATAATAGGAGCACTTTAAAGAATTACAGAATAATTTTATAGTTTCTCTGAAACGCTGTTATTCATGTCATGAACACAAACATTTCTGAATTCTTACACTGGTGATATTAAGGCAAGTGAAAACTTTACATGTTGAGCTCGTGTTAAGAAACACCAGCACATAAATAAAAGCAAACACATCGACATGCTGTTTATGGCATTAATAAATCAGAACTGGGGCTTGTTGGATGAGGGTTTGATAGCTGATGCTAGTTTATGATATGTACTCTAGCATAACACAGTAAAAACAAGTGTTTTATGTACAACTTGAATGCATTGAGCAAAAGTTTCAGCCAAATGCATAAATGTGCATGAAATCATTGAAATGTAAGCATGTGACTCTTTAGCTGCTGAATCCTCAGTCTTCCCTCCGCAGACTCAGCGTTTCTGTCTCTCTGATGTACAGTACATACAGTAAAGGGGACGTTTGAGAATATTTATGTTTCCTGTGTGGATGCTTGTGTTTCAAAACAGCTCTGCAGCTTTAAACAGTACTGACCTGTGGTCAACAAGCAGTCAGTTTGAGCTTATCTGTCTTACGTTTGTGGTTTCAAATGAGACCGATTCACCTTTTTATGTCCTTTAATTGACTTTATAGGGTTATTATAGTTCACTAAAACTAAAAACCATACAGACATTTTTTTGCAATTATAGGCTACTTTAAATTAAATAAACATTGGCCAAAATAAAATTTATACAAACATAAAAATATACACTTAATTATTACAAATATAATCTTTATTTCAGCTATAGTTTAAAATTATAAAGGCATATTTCAAAAATGACAAAAGGCAGAACAAAATTGATAAAACTTTGAATAAATTGAAAAAGGAAAATATAAAAATAAAATGAAATCAAAATATTAATGAAAATGATAGTAGTATCTCAGTGATACTTAAATGGTTATTACAGTTAACTAAAACTAAAACCTAAAA
>FLSR01001209.1:33050-48128 GCA_900092035.1 Leuciscus waleckii
TGTGTGTGTGTGTGTGTGTGTGTGGGTGTGTGTGTTTTATACATATATCCACAATTAACTACAACGAAACACGTAACGCGAAACAAGTAACACAAATGTGAGATTTTTATGTAGAAAACAATCTTATAATATATAGATAGATAGACAGACAGATATGTCTTGTTATAGCATTACATTTAAACAGTTAATCCTATACATTAACTAATAATGTTAATCATCAGATCACAACTTTAGTTTAAGTTATGTTAAGGCTATACAAATTTTTTGGCTTCATTGCATCGGGTCAGGAGAGTTGGGCTGCATCTGCTGAAAGGACATTTGCTGAATTTATGTGATATTTGGTGGAGTTTCTTTATTATAAATATTATGTTCGATTTGTCAGAAGCAGTGTGCAGAAACACAGTGTCAGATTAAAACAGATCTGTTAAAACAATCACATCTGGCGGTTTAATATTGTCACAGCTGGTTTAAATATGCCATACTTCAAAATTCACTGCATATACTGTTCTCTGAAACGTGATGTCAGGTTAGCACGAATCTGTCCAGACATCGTTTATCTGTTGTCACTGCATGCGTGTCTCAGGTGAGGTGCTGACGGCATGAGGTCGAGTGTTTCTCTCCGGGGGAAAATATCAGACGAGTGATGACAGAAAAGACGAAAGCACTGCACTCTTACTAAATCAACACACCGTCTCATTAGTTGTGGCCCACTTTAATCAGCACTGAATCAGTGGATGACACTTCATTAGGGGTGTAACGATGCCCTCATATGTGAAGCTGGACCACAAAACCAGTCACATGGGTCAATTTTTTAAATTAAGATTTATACATCATCAATATGCGTTCCATTGATGTATGGTTTAGGATAGGACAATATTTGGCTGAGATACAACTATTGAAAATCTGGAATCTGAGGATGCAAAAATATCGAAACATTGAGAAAATCTCCTTTAAAGTTGTTCATTTATGTTCACGATTGTGCTGCATTCACTCACAAAAATAAATGTTTGATATATTTACAGTAGGAAATTTACTAAATATCTTCATGGAACATGATCTTTACTTAATATCCTAATGATTTTTGGCATAAAAGAACATTTTTGATAATTTTGACCCATATACTGTTTTGTTGACTATTGCCACAGATATACCCGTGCGACTCGAGACTGGTGACGTGATCCAGGGTCACATAATTACGATACTGAACTCACAATCATTATTATTGCGATCATATGATAAAAGGTTAAAAAAAATATGTACTGGTAATTAAAATGCTAAATTTGGGATTACATTGTGTGTGTAAATGAATAGTCTTGGACTTGATGCTGAAACCCAAAGGTCAATAGAGACAATAGAGATACCAGAATAACAATATTCATGATTCTGAAGATGAAAATACAGAATTATTTGGACGAATATGCTTTATCTCTGTCACTGATATATTTAAAATAATGTAGGACACTTTTTACTGGTAACATCAGACATTTGGCATTATCAGGCCCACAAATATATTGTACATATTTAAATATTTAGTGTATTAAAGTGTATTAAATATACACTTTAAATATTATTATACATTATATTCAACATTATATATAGTAGGTCAATTAGTACTGACACTAAAACTCTGTAAACTTGACATTTTTCTCACACAGTAGTTTTTATTTTGGGTGAACTATCCACGATACATTTTTGTGTTGCGATATATTGTGACAGGATATATTGTTACACCCCTACAATTCATCTTTTTTTTCTTCTATAACTATAACTATGACACTGTGTTTCAATCAGATCTTATTTATTTGGTATTGTAAGTATTTGGGGAGAACTTTTTGAGGAAATTATAAAGTATGTAAACATGCTGAACGTTTTGAAGGAATTGTATAGTCAATGTTTTTCGGTTACCATCAGTGTTGGGGAAAGTTACCTTTAAAAGTAATGCATTACAATATTGCGTTACTCCCCCAAAAAGTAACTTATTGCGTTACTAAGTTACTTTTTATTTCTCACCTGGGCTTGTTTTTTTTTTTAATAACAACAAAAATTGTATATTTTTGGCAAGTTTTAAGGCCCTTTCACACCAAAAGTGAAATGAATAAGCCTCAGGCTGAAGGAAATGCAGATTTACTCCTGTACAGTAGAGGGCGCCGCTCAAACAAACCTTTCAGGCATTCTGGGTTAAAGAACAATGGGCCAGTTATTCAAAGGTAAGCTGATCGGATTTTGGTTATTGGATTGGATCAAATCTTGAAAATGGGTTGTTCAAAAGGGAAAGAAGGAATCTGAAATCAGATTAGATCATGGAATCCAATCCTAGTTTTAATCTGGATCAAACCTTCAGTTTGTGTTGTTCAAAACTTGTCAGTAGGATTTGGATAACTTTGATCCAAAAAAACAGGATTATCCTGATCCCAACAGGGGGTAGGATTTCAAGGTGGATTCCAGGAAGAAAATGTAGTAAAACTTTCAAATTGGTCAAAATATAACATTTGTATCATGTAATATACACACACACACTCATATTTTTATTGGTTAATAAAGTGAGATTAAATACATAAAGTATATTTGTGTAATTTAATATAGTTAATTATAAAAGTTTTGCGTAAAATTCTGAGATTGCATTTTACTGTTTTTATTCATTTTGAGGAATACTGAATGTTTTCGTGCAAGTCAGATGAGTAAATGCATGTTCATGTTTAGTCTAGAACTAAAATAACCATCATGTTTACACACACACACACACACACACAAACACACAACACCTCCTCACTTTATTTCTCTCAACATGGCTGTCAGTCAATACATGTGAAAAAAGTAACTTTATTTTGTTGTAAATTGAAAAAGTAATGCGTTACTTTACTAGTACTTGAAAAAGTAATCTGATTACATAACTCGAGTTACTTCCGGCTGCTTCTAATCAGCACTGAATCAGTGTAATGACAATTCATCCTTATTTTTTTTATTTTTTTTATTACTCACTGTGTTTCGATCAGATCTTATTTGGTATTGTAAGTATTTGGGAAATACTTGCTGAGGAAATTATAAACTATGTAACTATGCTGAACTTTTGAAGGAACTGTATGGTCAACTTTTGTCGGTTTAAGGGATTATAAGCAGCCACTCCTGCTCAATGTGCTGCTCGCATTAGTGCCTATTTAGGGACACCCCTCCCTAAACATCTCAGATAACACACACACACACGAGAGCCCAGCTGATAACTGTGTCCATGTGGCCGGAAGAGCATGAAATCACATCCACACAACGTTGTCATGTAAGTTTAACGCTGTGTGTGTCTCATTCGGGACTAAACTGTCCCGATACACTGCCTCTGTGACCTGTCCTACAGGTGTGTGTCTTCCCATGTCATCACTGGGGGTCAGAGGTCAGGCGGTGGCCAGCTCCAGGACCGCGGTCAGTGGGCCAGTAAAGCTGAATATCTGCTGGCTGTTGCCGGGCAGATTATCGGTCTGGGTAACGTATGGCGATTCCCATATCTGTGCTACAAGAACGGAGGAGGTGAGACACTCATCACATCACATCACAAAACAATATGCATGCTCTTATATGTCTTGTTTATAGGGGTGTAACAATATATCGTGTCACAATATATCACGATACAAAAATGCAACAATATGTATCTGATAGTGACTATATAATGTGTATAGTTCACTCAAAATCAAAATTACTGTGTGAGAAAAAAATGCAAGAGTTTTTTGAGTTTTAGTGTCAGAACTACATTCAACTTCTATATATAATGTTGAATATAATGTATAATAATGCAATATATTTGTGGGACTGATAATGCCAGATGTCTGATGTTACCAGTAAAAGTGTCCTACATTATTTTAAATATATCTAGTCAGTCACAGAGATAAAGCATATTCGGTAAAATAATTCTGTATTTTCATCTTCAGAATGATGAATATTGTTATTCTGGCGTCTCTATTGTCCTGTGCTTTGGGTTTCCAGCACCAAGTCCAAGACTATTCATTTACACACACAATGAAATACCAAATTTAGCATTTTAATTAACAGTACATTTTTTTGTTAACCTTTTATCATATCTCTTGGAGTTTCGCAATAATATGTATCTTGAGTTTAGTATGGTATTGTGAGTTCAGTATCGTATCGTGAGTTCAGTATCGTATCGTGAGTTCAGTTTCGTATCGTGAGTTCAGTATCGTATCGTGAGTTCAGTATCGTATCGTGAGTTCAGTATCGTATCGTGAGTTCAGTATGGTATCGTGAGTTCAGTATCGTATCGTGAGTTCAGTATCGTATCGTGAGTTCAGTATCGTATCGTGAGTGTACAAAAATTAAACATGCAAAATAATTTATATATATATATACATGATCTTAATATATTGTATTTTAAACACAAATCCATTCAGCCTAAAGTGACATTAAACCCCAGTTTTAAGTGTTTGCCTCCGTCTTGAATGGATCTGTTCTATGTTTGTAGAATTTGGGTTTTAATTTTTATTTATTTAAATTTTTTAAACTATGTCAAAAACACAGCAGTGGTGGCCTACATTCGTGTCAGCTTCCTGTGTGTAATCATCACACGATATGACTTGACACATTTAAAAAAAGAGTAATTATCATCATCATCGCTGTAATGACTCATTTCCACCGCCTCCGTGATTCTGACGATATTCGTTACAGAAATGCAGAAACACAAAAACTGCTGCGCTCATCAACCGTCATCATATTTCCTCACATCAGACGAGGCGAAGCTCCTCTGCTGAAATCAAAAGCTTCTCGAGATCAAACGCTGGAGTTCGTCTATAACAGCGACTCAAACACACAACATCTGCAAACATTTGAGGACGCGCTGGCATCACGGCTCTGCTCGGGCTTCAGTTTTGTTGGTTTCAAGGGAGAATTTCTGCAACATTCGTGCGATTCTCTCTCAAGTTTCAGCGTTCCTTCATAACGAGAGTCGCACAAACTCACAAACACAACATCTCTGATGGGAATTAATGACAACAGGCTGATATAAAGACAAAGCACTGTGACCTCGTAAACTGAACTGGTGCAAAACACTATTTAAGTTTTTAACAACATTCAGATTTTTGTATTCGCTGTGTTGTTTATTGTTTTTTATTTTTATTTATTTCTAGGGGGTTAAATGTACTGTCATGAAAATAATAAAAAATATATAAAGACACTATAAAAATATACAAAACTATATATATAAAATACTTCTCTTTATATATATATATATATATATATATATATATATCATTTTTTTGTATATTTTTAGAATGTGTTTACAAATTATTTTGAATAAAGATAATAATGCTTATAAATTGCCTTAATATTTTATATATATATATAATATTAAGGCAATAAATAAGAATTATTATCTTTATTCAAAATACTTTGCTTTTGATTTTGGAGTAAAATGTATGGAAACCCATTTTCACCATATAATTTAAAAAAAACATGCTTTGGTAAATCATAAGCATGACATAAAAAGTCAGAATTATGACAGAAAAAGTTGAAACTATGAGATACTAGGTTAAATCTGTGACATAAATGTCAGAAATATGACATAATTTTTAACTTTTAAGTCAACTTTTTATGACATATTTATTTTAATCTGGATTAAAACATGTCAGCCCAGAAATGATATCTGGTTGAAAATGTTCTGATTCTTTATTATTATTATTTTACTGTTCTTTTGCACTTTTGTTTACTTTATACATTTTGTTGTATGTTGTTTTGTTGCGTTTACATGATCAGGGTTATTTTTGCTATCAAAAAAAGTAATTAAAACCTGTTATCAAGAAAGTTCTCTGTATCTTTTCCACCTGTTTTGTGATGTAATTCCTGACGTTGATCTGAGCGTGTGTGTGTGTGTGTGTGTGTGTGTGTCTCAGGTCAGACTGACGCTCATGTGATGGATGATGTGCCTCATTACGACTCAGTGGTTCAGCTGAGGAAAGTGTCGAACCTGCTCAGTCCGATTCACACACAGAAACACAACGGATCCGTGAACTCGTATCATTTAGACGGCGTTCAGGACGACATGTCTCCGGTCTGCTGGTCACCGGGAGAACACGACTCACCTGAGGCAAAGTACACCAGCGTCACCTGCAGTTTATGTGACACAGGGTTCATACAAGGAGATTAAAGGGATAGTTCACCCAAAAATGAAAATCAGCCCATGATTTACTCGCCCTCAAGTCATCCTAGGTGTATATGACATTCTTCTTTCAGACGAATACAATCAGAGTTATATAAAAAAATGTCCTGGCTCTTCCAAGCTTTATAATGGCTGTCCATAAAAGTGCATCTATCCATCATAAAAGTGCATCTATCCATCATAAAAGTGCATCTATCCATCATAAACGTGCATCTATCCATCATAAACGTGCATCTAGCCATCATAAAAGTGCATCTATCCATCATAAACGTGCATCTATCCATCATAAATGTGCATCTGTCCATCATAAAAGTGCATCTATCATCATAAAAGTGCATCTATCCATCATAAAAGTGCATCTATCCATCATAAAAGTGCATCTATCCATCATAAAAGTGCATCTATCCATCATAAAAGTGCATCTATCCATCATAAAAGTGCATCTATCCATCATAAAAGTGCATCTATCCATCATAAAAGTGCATCTATCCATCATAAAAGTGCATCTATCCATCATAAAAGTGCATCTATCCATCATAAAAGTGCATCTATCCATCATAAAAGTGCATCTATCCATCATAAAAGTGCATCTATCCATCATAAAAGTGCATCTATCCATCATAAAAGTGCATCTATCCATCATAAAAGTGCATCTATCCATCATAAAAGTGCATCTATCCATCATAAAAGTGCATCTATCCATCATAAAAGTGCATCTATCCATCATAAAAGTGCATCTATCCATCATAAAAGTGCATCTATCCATCATAAAAGTGCATCTATCCATCATAAAAGTGCATCTATCCATCATAAAAGTGCATCTATCTTAAGATATTTTTTATTAAATCTGAGAGCTGTCTCACTCCTCCATAGGCTTCTCTGTAATTGAAACTTGCCGGCCCAGAAAGTTAGTAAAGACAATGTTTAAAATAGTCCAAGTGACTACAGTGGCTCAACCTTCAAGTTTATCAAGTGGCGAGAATACTATTTGTGCGCAAAACCCCCCAAAATTAACGACTTTATTTATCTATTATACAGTGGATTGAGCCACTAGGGAACTCTGATTGTATTCGTCTGAAAGAAGAATGTCATAAACACCTAGGATGACCTGAGGGAGAGTAAATCATGGGCTGATTTTCATTTTTGGGTGAACTATCCCTTTAAATATAAATATTTTTCTTACACAAATGCATCAGATAAATTGAATGAATCAGATTAATGAGATAATCTCTCTTTGGGTGTGCAGACGGTGGGCCGCTAAACCCTGACGCCCTGCAGACGTGCCCATACTGCCAGCGGACCTGCCAGTGCGAGGCGTCTCTGAGGGAACACCTGCGCTTCTGCCCGGCCCGGGACGCGGGAGACAGTGTGTGTCCTCTCTGCGGGTTCAGTTCCCCATACCGGTCTCAGATGGAGCGGCACCTGACTCTCCACGCTCACACACACGAGAAGGTACGTCACACACACACACACATGCAGGGGTGTGTTTCCCGTACAACGTCGTAACTCGCTGCTTAAAGCTGCAACTTTTTTGGGGGTAATTATGATGCAAAAAAAAATTTTTGAGCAAGTACATCACCAGCCAGTGTTCAGAACTCTCGGCTTGCCTTCGATTCAAAACGGTAAGCTTGTAATAATGTTTTTAACTCCAGTGGTTCTGGTGGATTTCCTCGGGAAATTCGAGCATGTCTGCGTCATTCAGTCACATCTGTTCACAGTCACATCTGTCCACATAAAGAAGAGTCTCGGCTAGTCGGCTATGAGTGCGAGGATGCTGGAGATTTATAGCCTTTTCTCACAGAACTTGATATATTAAACTGATCAATTTGATGACGGATCCAGAAAGGCTCAAACGACATTCACCAGCTGGAGATTCACCCGGTGTAAAATGCAAAAGACTTCGGACTTCGGAGTGGCTACAGAAGAAAAGAGACACTAACCGGCTCATGCGAAAACAAGGATAAACATCGGAAGGGCATTAAATGTAGTCCTGCAATGCTGATGTTGTTAAAGAGACAATGTGTAGGACTTTCTCCCATCTAGCGGTGAAATTGTATTTTGCATTTAAACGAATAGTGCTCTACAGCGCCTCGCTTTTCCAAATGTGTGTTGCTTCTACGGTAGCCGTTATGTACAAAAAAGCTATGACAGGATGTCTTCTAATAGCACTTCATCGAGTTTTCCTTCGGGTGAACAGGTTTGTTATTTCAAACAAACTGCAACTTGACACAACGAACAAACGGATGTTTGATAGAATTGAAAGTTTCCAAAGGCAGAGAAGCGACCAAGCAATGAAAAAAAGCTTGTAATTTGGACCGTAACATTGACTTACCTGTCGAGAAGAAAGCAGGCAAGTTCAGCGTCTCTTTTGAAAGCTTTCTCCTGCATCAACTCTTTCCACCTGGAAAAAGCTATCCCGACATTAACTCTGTTTTTTTGCAATCTCCGGTCCTGTGGCTCCACATAAGTATGGACTCCTCCATTATAAATAACCGTACAGTTCAGCCTTTTAAACTTGCCGCGGCAGTGACAAGCGCTTCTCACTGCTCTGCTCCTCCGTCTGCTGGTTTCAGTCACGTGACGCCGGCTCTGAACGAAAAGGCATTGTGGAAACGCGTTGGCCTAGTACTTTTTGTCCCTCTCTGCTATTATAGTTTTCCAAGATGGCGGAACGACATGGAAGCCTCCGTGGACCTACCCGTCCCATGTATATAAAGATAATAAATTCTTTGTTTACGAGGATAAGTCCGATCATTGGCAGAGGTATTTGTACACCATTGAGGACATATTTATGAATACAAATATTGATTTTAGATAATAAAATACTTAAAAAACTACACATTGTCCCTTTAACATTAACGATTTGAGAACAAAGTATAATTTGCACAGTTTGACGTGATATGATGAGCGATCGGTGCGATTTAATCAGTGCGATTTACTGCAATGCTTTTTTCCCCTCAGTTGGTCAGAACAGAAGTGGATGTTACTTCTTCAGACGACATTTTACGGTGAAGATTCTTATATTGGTCAAACTTCCCAAAAGTAGAATCTGTGATTGCGAATGCCAGGATCCACACCGGCGGCGACTGACAGCCGCACATTCTCAAAATATCGGATTAATCCGCGCTGTGCCGTGCCGAGACACAACCCATGTCAAGTTGATCATTCCGCGAATAACTGCAATTGCAGATTTCGAACAGAGAGGGCGACAAAGAGGAAAAACTACGGACTGCAGCTTTAACGAGTACGATGCATCGTTGAAGAAATCAACTATAGACAGAAACCGTACTGTCGCACGTTGGTTAATGATATCACGGATGTGGTGGAGCAATAACTTCTTTTAATGAATCTGTTTGAGATCCAATTAATGCTAGATGTTTTGCTATAAATTACGGACATGACATCTGAGGACTATTTCTCATTTTTCTCAGTTATTTTGCTTTATTTCCAGATTCAATCATAGACTCGTTCTTACATAGTAGAGCACGTTCACACATGCGCACTCTTCAAAAACTACGCTTTAAATCTCTTGACAAACTAAAAGACGTAAATGACATTTGTATGTATTCTAAATAAAAGACAGGTTGGACTGAATGTCAGCTTACTTATTCTGCTCAAGATAAGGATTAATTGAGTCCACATGTCATGAAAACTAGAAACTCTTCTTCTAACCACAGGTCGTGATTTAGAGCTGTTTTTCCAAACACACAACTCTGCGATGCTATTTGCGAATGTTCGTTAGAACGATGGTTTCGGGAAACACCGACTCGTTGAACTGCTGATAGCGACAGAACTTGCGAACATATTTGGCTAATGATGCTTTTGGGAAACACACCCCAGAACGAATGACACGCATGTAGACGTGTGCTAACTGCTCATGATTTCATGTATGTTCCAGAATTCCTTGCCTGAGCCCAGTATGGAGAGCAGGAAGTTCAAGTGTAATCAGTGTGGAAAGGCCTTTAAATACAAGCATCACCTCAAAGAGCACCTGCGCATTCACAGTGGTAAGAAACACAACCAGCTAAAGTCATATTTCACACGACATTTACATCATGCATGAAGAAATATTAATATTTTACCACCATTAGGATTTCTCTGCACATTTATGTGCTAAATTCTTATTGCTGTAATGTAATTTTTAGAGTAATTAAAATTAAAATGATCTGGAACATCATATTAATTTTAGTGTGTATATATATAAATTATATAATATATATATATAATTTTTTTTAATAAACTAATTAATTTATTTATGTATTTTAATTATCCTATTATATATATTATTCACATCATTCTAAATATTTTTCTTTTGGTTTTGGAGTAAAATAAGCCAATTTTCTCAACATAAGAAAACCAAAACTTTAAGAAAAAAATCACGCTTTGGTAAATCATAAGCATGACAGTCATAATTATGGCATAAAAAGTTAGGAATATATTATATAAAAAGTTGTTGACGCAATATAAAAATTATGACTTTTTGTTATAATTTCAACTTTTTGTCATAATTATGACTTCTTGTGTCATAATTTTTGACACGAGATTCAATGAATTCCTCGACATATGCTTCTAAAACCATTATGATGCTGAATAAAGCTAAAATAAAAAATGTACGATAAAAAACATGCATAAAACTAAAAATCAGATACAATTAAAGTCCACCTGTGGTAAAAAACAAACAAACAAGAGTTTAATGTTGTTTATATGTCTTATGTGGTCTTTTAAATATATTTTGAAGACAAACCATGTGTAAATTCATAAGTCAACACCATAACTCAAAAACACCCGTGTATTATCAACAGATTACTAGCTGTTTGATAACGTAGTCAAGCCAACGGTTAATCATAATTACTCTTATGTGTCTGACGTTGTGTAGAGAGCGCATTAATATTCTTGTAGAAGAGCCTGTATGATTCACTCTTTCTCTTCTTCTTCTGAATCAGTTTCTATTTGAAACATATTCGTCTGAATTAAACCAATATTTCCACTTGGATCAGGTAATCCGAGCTGGAGTGGGTGAGTGAGTGGAGGCGGGGCTCATTTGCATATTCATGAACCCACGTATACTAAATTAAGCAATGGTGTCGAGTTACATTCAAGCTATTTTAAAGCATGAAGAAATTATTTTCACAGGAAAAAACAATTAAATGTGTAATTTGGTTATCAAAGATGAGTTTTAAGGGATTAAGTTATCGACACGTGGCTCATTTGCATATTCATGAGTCCGCGTACACTAAATGAAGCAAGGTTGTCGAGGTACATTCAAGCTATTTTAAGGCATGAAGAAATAATTGTTATTGGTTAAACATTGAAATATGTCATTTTGATTATCAAAGATGAGTTTTAAGGGATAAAGTTATCGACTGAATCTCTGTGTCCGCAGGCGAGAAGCCGTACGAGTGCTCGAACTGTAAGAAGCGCTTCAGTCACTCGGGATCCTACAGCTCACACCTCAGCAGCAAGAAGTGCCTCAGCGGGAACGCAGCTCATTTTAACGGACACTCCCATCACGCGTACTTGACGCCAGTCTTCCCATCGCCCACGTCGCCCCCTGTGGTCGGCGGGAGAAACTGCAGCCGGGGAAAGTTCCCGTTGGAGTCCGCCGTTCCCGTTTTGAGCCGGAGTGGATCCCGCGGATGATTTGGCCATGAGGACGGGTGTGTTTAAAGGCACAACGTTGCTGCCGTTGCTTCAGTCGCGTAGTAAATTCGAACACCTCCTTCAGGAGATGCTCCGTCAGGAGGTGGGAGACGAGGCGCGGAAAAATGAGAGATCACCAGCGTGTAATAACCTGTCGTCGCCACAGCGCGCGTCTTGGCATTCGGTCCCGCAGCAAATCCTCGTGCCTTTACCGACACCATTGCAACTAGCGCAAGATTCCCCGCACAAACACTGGCTGGGAGAAGAAGGCGGCCCGACGTCACCCACGTTACCCGAACGCAAGCACCTCCGGTATGGCTCGCCAACTTATCTGGATCTGTCAATCAACACATCGCCACGTCAACCAACCTATCATATTCAGAGCGAACCTTTAGACTTATCCATCCCTAAACCTCATTTGGCATCCGCCGTGCCACGAGAGACCAGAACTTGTAACGGTAACTCGCCGCAACGAGAACGACGCGACGGCGAGACCGTGTTTAAGAGATTGACTCCGCCCTCCCAGCAGCAGGTGGGGGGGGCTTATACAGCATCACCACTGTTTAGCAGCACAGTGTTCAGCAGCTACCCTCTCTTCAATCACATGATCCCAGGACACAACGGTCTGACATCACTTCCTCTCACGCCACCGACACCAAGCCCAGGCTTCCTGTCTCCAGTGGCGTATATGATGGAGGCGGAGCCAGAGTCAATGTTGAAGAGAATCCAGCATGAAAGACATTCGATCATGGTAAGAGCAAACAATAAGACACCGACTGTAGCAACGGAAGAAAATAAAGATAAAATAAAAATATATATATTATATTCATTATGACAAAAATATATTTGAAATATGTGTAATAAAATATGAAAATA
The DNA here is from genome assembly GCA_900092035.1 of Leuciscus waleckii. Taxonomy (NCBI): domain Eukaryota; kingdom Metazoa; phylum Chordata; class Actinopteri; order Cypriniformes; family Leuciscidae; genus Leuciscus; species Leuciscus waleckii. The sequence goes on from FLSR01001209.1 coordinate 45,718, forward strand.
AAAATCATATTCGTTATAAAAAAAACATATTCTAAATATGTATAATACAATATAAAAATAAGATTTTCCATGCAATAAAAAATTCTAAATATGTATAATAAAATATAAAAATATGACATTCAGCATAAAAAATGTATTCTAAATATGTATAATAAAATATTGAAATAAAATATATGAAATTCAGCATAACAAAAATGTATTCTAAATATGCATAATAAAATATTGAAATAAAATATATGAAATTCAGCATAACAAAAATGTATTCTAAATATGCATAATAAAATATTGAAATAAAATATATGAAATTCAGCATAACAAAAATGTATTCTAAATATGCATAATAAAATATTGAAATAAAATATATGAAATTCAGCATAACAAAAATGTATTCTAAATATGCATAATAAAATATTGAAATAAAATATATGAAATTCAGCATAACAAAAATGTATTCTAAATATGCATAATAAAATATTGAAATAAAATATATGAAATTCAGCATAACAAAAATGTATTCTAAATATGCATAATAAAATATTGAAATAAAATATATGAAATTCAGCATAACAAAAATGTATTCTAAATATGCATAATAAAATATTGAAATAAAATATATGAAATTCAGCATAACAAAAATGTATTCTAAATATGCATAATAAAATATTGAAATAAAATATATGAAATTCAGCATAACAAAAATGTATTCTAAATATGCATAATAAAATATTGAAATAAAATATATGAAATTCAGCATAACAAAAATGTATTCTAAATATGCATAATAAAATATTGAAATAAAATATATGAAATTCAGCATAACAAAAATGTATTCTAAATATGCATAATAAAATATTGAAATAAAATATATGAAATTCAGCATAACAAAAATGTATTCTAAATATGCATAATAAAATATTGAAATAAAATATATGAAATTCAGCATAACAAAAATGTATTCTAAATATGCATAATAAAATATTGAAATAAAATATAACACACACACACACACACACGCACACACACACACACACACACACATGCACACACACAAGAGCGTGTGGTACTGCAACAGCTGCATGGACGCTCTCCCCTGATCTTGCAGTTTTTGATGACACACACACACACACACATTAGTTTCCTCTGGTTGAGCTGTAAACAAACACGCGGCGCGGAGGGAAATTCCCCCTCATGATGTCAAAGGGCAACAAGAACGCGTGTTCGTTTCCACACGCCTGCACACTGATATCATCATCACTCGTCATGACACCGCTTCACACTCACACACTTCACATGTACAATATAACAAGAAATGTCATCTAGTCTTATTGGATCGAGCATAACAATAAATGAATATACTGTGCGTCTGCTAGATGAATAAATCTAAAATACACCCAACATGAATAACAATAGCAAATGATGCATCATTCTGACCAGCTTTAGCTCTTATCGACCACACAGTGAACAAAGACATTTAATCAAATTACAATAATAACTATTTGCAATGTAACATTTTAACTTTGTTTAAATAAAAAAATTATTTATCACACATGCAGGTTTTATGGGCTCATATTAATTGATAAAAAGCATGGAATAATAGCACTTTTAAAAATAGTTTAGTGCTGGGCAATGATTAATCACATCCAAAATGAAAGTGTGTGTGTGCATAATATATGTGTGTGTAACTGTGTATAATTATTTGTATATATTTAAGAAAATGTTGATATTTATATATAATAAATATATAGAGAGTATATACATGCAAATATTTCTTAAATACAGTTTATATATACATATTATACACAGTACACACACATATATGATGCAAACACAAACTTTCATTTTGGATGTGATTAATCATTGCCCAGCACTGAATCTGTCATATTTAGTGTCCTGAAATATACGCTATTCTCATATGCAAATGCATTTTAATCTACAATAATCTACAATAATCTACAATAGTGATTTTTGTGACTGCATGCAGCTTTAATAATAACCCCGGCTTCCTTCTCTCGGTCCAGACTGAAGCGATGAACCGCGGCGGTCTGGAGTTTCTGTCTCTGGTGGAGGACGGGATGGATGGAGAGATCGGCTCCGGGAGGAAGAGACTGAGGAAGACGGAGGAAGGATTGTACGCCTGCGATATCTGTGACAAAACCTTCCAGAAGAGCAGCTCTCTGCTGAGACATAAATATGAGCACACGGGTACGGACGGCACTCTCTGCAAACATCAGCCATTTCACATCCAGAGTTAAAGCTTTAGTTCAGACGTTTATTCACATCACAAACATGAGCGTAAAATGAGATGTTTAGCAGAATCTTCCGGATCTTTGGAGGAAATGCAAACAATGAAAGTCAATGAGGATGAACTCTGTCAAACATGAGTTATATACTGTCAATTATTATGTATGTAT
>FLSR01001209.1:53959-64599 GCA_900092035.1 Leuciscus waleckii
AATGTCTTCATGCCTTAAAATATCTTGAATGTAACTCGACACCCTTGCCTCATTTAGTATGCGCGGTTCTCTGAATATGCAAATGAGCCCCGCCTCCACTCACTCATTCAGCTCAGAGATCCACTGGTTGACGATCACACGTTTATCTGATTGGTTACAAGGTAGTTTGTGACGTCAGAAACACCAGCGATTTCAAAGCGTGTGTTTGAGACTGTCTTTGGTTCACTGCAGTTTTAAGGAGAAAATACTCAGCAATGCTGTCGACTTATGAATTTACACATGGTTTGTCTTAAAGCGTATTAAAAACACCACATAGACACATAAACAACATTAAAACCTGGATTTTCACCACAGGGGGACTTTTATTTAAGGCAGCAGATGAACTTAAATGTACACTGTAAAAGTTGCGCACTTAAATTTTTAGGTACAATCGACTTGGATGTTGAGGTAATTACAACTTAAATTACCGGTTGAATTAGTTTAATCTTGTAGTACCATTTAAAAAAAGTTGAAATTGCTTAACTTATTTTGGTGAGTTAAAGCAATGTAAAAACATATGTTGTCATAACTTATTGATCATATAATGTTTTACAGTGTACACTTTAACTTTTTTGGTTCAAAATGAATAAATAATGAGTCCCTTCATCAAAAATGTGTTTCGTCTCACCCTGATTCACTATGGTAAGCCTATTATAATGTTGTGTTGCGGACAGCTCGGAATTTTGATTTTTCCAACCTGGTTCTTGGAAATATCTTCTGGAACATTTGACCTGTGAACTCGCCAACTCGGGCTAGCCTACATCATCAATCAACCACAACCTCAGGGAGACATTTGACGTTAAAAATTTTATGTAGCCTAATAATACCTTAGTTTTTGCTTTTCATCAGCTGTTTTCAAAGTTTTCAAATATTATGTAGTTTTTATTCAGTTTTTGCCATAATTGACACAAAAACCAGACTTGAGTCGTGGCGACATCATGTGGTCAACAACGTGAAGTGCGATTGGCTGGATTTCTCCGAGGATCTGAAGTGTGACATTTAATTTGGGATATTTGGGATATCCTCGTCTGGAACACAGCATGAGTGTTTATATTTCATTTAGACTGAGAAATGTTTCGCTGGAAATTGCGTACACACCTGGACCTGGGACTGACCCGTGCGTTTCTCTTCATTTCCGTAAATAGAGAAAAGTTGCTCCGGCAGTTTTGGCTTTTTAAGATGGCGAGAACTGAGGGATTTGAAATGTTGTAAAAGCGACGCGGTGGTGTTATTATTACTCAACAGGTGAGTAAGGTGTTTTATTGATTTGTCTCTAACAGAGTTAATAGTGAAGATCATTTCATTATAGTTGTTTTAGCACTGTTCTAGAATTTATTTAAGGAAGTACCGTGTCTTTTAATGGGTAAAGCTACACATCTTCAGCTAGTCATCTTGAGATAATTTCCATCGAAACTGGTTATATGTTTGAAGCCTGGCAGTGAATGTTTTATAAACCGTAGAATAGGCCTAATCATATTCATCCCACAGTCACGCAGAGCCGAAGCACAACCAAAACAACGTTCTTCCGCAAAATACATAGTTTTGTAAACCGCTATAAATCCAAAAGATACATAATGTAAATAGCTGGAATCTTTTTACAGTGCAGTAAACTTATTGAAATTAAAATAAATCCTCTATAGAACAAGTGATACTTACATTGTAAGTAATTCAGCTGCTCGTTTTTGACCATTATTAATGCATGTAAACCGTCTTATGAGCTGATATGAGTCTCATTACTGTATTATCTAATTGTCACTTCAGAATAAATCAAAAAAGAACGTCTTTTCATATAGATTTTATATTTTTATTCTCACAATTCTGAAATACAGAATTTAAAGGAAGAAAAAGCAAGTTACAGCGATTGAGTCGTCTTCATCGTGGACGGATAACGAAAGCAAACATCACACAAAACTGAGAGTTCATACATTAAAATAAAATATTTAGAGACTCTGAAGCGTATGAGAGTTTTCAGAAACATGAGGAGAGACAATGAAACTGAATGAATCACTCTATCACCCAAAAGCCTGTTTCTCTTCAAAGAACTAGTTCACCTTTGATCTCTTTCTTCCGTATGAACACAAAAGGAGATGTTTAGCACAATGTACACAGTCCTGTTCAAATATACACGGAAATGCAATAAACATTTGAAAGCTGAAAGACAATATTTCCAGTTTCTTTTTCCATGTCTTAAACATTTGTGTTTCACAGAAGAAAGAAAGTCAAGCCGGTCTGGAGTGACATGAAGGAGAGTAAATGATCATCTTTTGGGTGAAACCATCGTTGTAAGCTTATAAACGGGCCGTGAAGGTTCATCTATTAATAATGTGTGACCTTGTAACACTGAATTATTTCAGAAATAACAATATAACATCAGTCCTTTCTGTTCTGCTTTTGGAGAACGTCCTCCAGAAACCTTCTTTGCGGCCCCTTGTGGAATTGAAATAATAAGAAAATAAAAAAATTAATAAATATATAAAATCAAACATTAAAAAGTGTGTAAGCGTCCCGGTTCTTTTCTTCTGCCTGGATCTTTTTGTCGAGAGCCAAAGCCACAGTCCATATAAAATTACCAAACCGCGGCATGGGGGACGCACATTTTTTAAACATATGCATTTTTAGTTCCTCTTTTGTTCTGTTATTAAAAGCAGAGTTTTGGATAAATGGCAGCGGAGCTCTGAGACTGGCACAACACACACACACACACACACACACACACACAGCCACACACACACACACACACACACACACACACACACACACTCTCTACACTTCTACTCACTACATCTACATATTGTTCATCAGAAACACCAGACGCTCTTGATCTGAGCGAGTGCTTTCTGTGGACAGTGTTTCAGCTGATGCACACACACACACACACACACACACACACACACACACCTCTGAGCTTCCTCCATCTCTCACAGACACTCAACGACCGCATCGGAACAATGGAAAGGAAATTACGTCGTATCTGGAGTGAATTGCACCCATTTTTATTTCTCCATTAAAAGGCGAATGACTAAATGACTCGAACTTTTGACCTGTGCTGATCTTTATTATTATTGAGTGCACGTACAGCTTTATTTGAACGCTTTTTGTCTTTTGCATTGTGCATTAAAACTACACAAGCTCTATAAGAAAGGGAATCATTTGAGGTAAAAACACTTGAAAGGCACTATAGGGATGAAATCTGTTTAAAGACGGATCGCCACACACACACACACACACACAGTAAATCTCACAAAACCAGTCACTTTCAGGTCACCCAAAAACATCATATTTTTGCATAATATCGTTATTATTAATTAAATCATAATTAATAAATACATCATTATCAGTGTTGGGTGTAATGCATTACTTTAATTTAATTACTTTCCCTTGAAAAAAGTAAAGGAATTACTCTTAATTTTCTGTAATTTAATTAGTTACTTCTGATGTAATTGCATTAAATACTGTACAGACTATAGAACAATTCTATATAAAACAATAGTGGATTAAAAAAACATTTAAGATTTACAATTATTAAAACTATTATGTTAAATAATGTTACATTTTAAATTATTTATTTGAAAGAATTAATAGAGCAGTTTCATGTCTATCCTTTTCTTTATGCAAAATTTTGTTTATATTTTTTAGAGACAAAACTTTAGAGCTTTGGAGAATTTTTACTGTACAACATTTTTAAAACATCTGCATGCACTGAAAATGTATGTTGGAAATGTTTAATTGTCATTTAAGTATTATCTTAACGATCCTAAAAAAAAAATCATTTTCTTTATACAAAATTGTGCTTATATTTTTTTAGAGACAAGCTTTGGAGAATTTTTACTGTATACATTTTTTTAAAAACACATCTGGGTCCACTGGAAACGTATGGTGAAAATGTTTAATTGTCGTTAAAATAATATCTTAACGATCCTAAAAATTAATTTTCTTTATGCAAATTTTGTTTATATTTTTTTACAGATAAAATTAAGAGTTTTTTTGAGAATTTTTACTGTACACATTTTTTTTAAACACCTGTATGCACTGAAAATGTATGGTGAGAATGTTTAATGGTCATTAAAATAATATCTTAACGATCCTAAAAATAATTTTCTTTATGCAAATTTTTGTTTATATTTTTTAGAGCTGAAATGTACGAGTTTTTTGAGAATTTTTACTGTAAATTGTTTTTAAAAACACCTGTATGCACTGAAAATGTATGGTGACATTTTTTAATTGTCATTAAAATAATATCTAAACGATCCTAAAAATGTATTTTCTTTATGCAAATTTTTGTTTATATTTTTTAGAGCTGAAATGTACGAGTTTTTTGAGAATTTTTACTGTACAATTATTTTAAAAACACCTGTATGCACTGAAAATGTATGGTGAAAATGTTTAATTGTCATTCAATAATATCTAAACGATCCTAAAAATGTATTTTCTTTATGCAAATTTTTGTTTATATTTTTTAGAGCTGAAATGTACGAGTTTTTTGAGAATTTTTACTGTACAATTATTTTAAAAACACCTGTATGCACTGAAAATGTATGGTGAAAATGTTTAATTGTCATTCAAATAATATCTAAACGATCCTAAAAATGTATTTTCTTTATGCAAATTTTTTCGAGCTGAAATGTGACCCGTTTTCATGAGATCCACCCATTCATAACCAGCTCTCATTGGTCGACTAGCGATTGGGATCCCTGAACAGCATCGGTGAGTCCCGTGTTCTCAGTAAGGTCCCGTTTGCTCGTCGGCCACGAAGATCCGCTCGTATTCGCTCAGCGCAGCTCGATGGCCTGGTTCTGGTACAGCATGTTAACGGCCATGTTTCCACCCTCGTTCTCCGGACGCATGAGCGTGGGGCCGAACACGATGCCGATGTTCTGAGTCGTCATGCGATTGCAGTCGGAGTTCTCCTTCACCCTAAACAGAACAACAAGACACTCAGATGAAAGACCGATCCAGAGAGAAACTGCTCAACGCTTCAGCTTTAAACAGAAAAAGCGAAGGAGAAACGAAGAGCTTCCTGTGGGTAACTTCCTCCAGAGATACCAAACCACAGGAACATGTGTGCCATCTTCATTTACTTCAACTTTTTCTCAGATGTTTCTTCTCAGCATTTCACCTAGTCTAATAAACATTGTACGTTATGAACTTTGTTTGCTCTTTGATAAAAGCATCGGCTTGATGCATAAATGTATCAGAATCTTTATGTGTCATTATACAACAGAGCACAATGAAATTATGTGCAATCCTATTCTGCGCAGTACAGGTGAAACTCGAAAAATTCGAATATTGTGCAAAAGTTATGATTTTGATGATTATGGCTTACAGCTTCTGAAAACTCTGAAAATTTGAATAGTAAAAAAAAAAGGATTTTAAAAACAGAAATGTCTGCCCTCTGAAAAGTATAATCATGCATATGTATATAGTTATATATACTAAATATATTAGTTTCACCTTTTAATTTGAATAACTGAACTTTTGCACGATATTCTAATTTTCGAGTTTCACCTGTAATCAATCTCCCACTTTACAAACAATTATCCTATGTGCAACCCAGCAAATAAATAAGTGCAATACATATGTGCAATGGAAAGCAAATACATAATCTTTCCATTGATGTGTGGTGTGTTATGATAGGACAATATTTGGCCGAGATACAATTATTGTAAATCTGAAATCTGAGGGTGCAAAAAAATCGAAACATTGAGAAAATCTCCTTTAAAGTTGTTCATTTATGTTGGCGATTGTGCAGCATTCACTCACAGAAATACATGTTTTATATATTTATGGTAGGAAATTACAAAATATCTTCATGGAACATGATCTTTACTTAATATCCTAATGATTTCTGGCATAAAAGAAAAATTTATAATTTTGACCCATACACTGTATTGTTGGCTATTTCCACAGATAAACCCGTGCGACTCGAGACTGGTGACGTGATCCAGGGTCACACATATAAATAAATACATATAATAATAAACAAATATACATTTGCATACCATATGCAGCACAATATGACGAGACGTTCATACTTTTGATCACAGACTTTGGAAGCACAATTATGAGATCACTTCTAAAACACGTTTTTCTTTCTTTCTTTTCTCAGTTTCTTCTTATCAATAACCTTTCAGATTCAGTCTGTCGTTTCATTGGAGGTTCTTCATATCAGTGATGCTTTAAAGCTTCTTTGTGGCCTTTGAACTTAAAAGCTTCTCTGTGACATTAGTTACATTTTGAATGTTCTCTGAAACTAGGAGGAACATTTAAAACGCTTATTATTTAGAGTGTAATTTCTAAATGAATGTTATATTTTCTGTATGTATTATGGCGTAGACTCGATTCAGGCTTATTATAAATGACTGATATTGCTTTAATAGTTATGAGTCTTGTATATTTCTCATCAGTCTGTTAGTAATGAAGACACACGGCGCCCTCTAGTGTCTCAATCACGACACTTTCTGCAGTCTTCCAACATAACTACACAATATATAAACCCAGAGGAGATGGAGAGATCCAGAGGGAAGTATCAACATAAACAGAGACAGACAGATAAAGAGAAGAGAAACCTCCAGATCAGCTGAGGTCAATGAGAGCATGTGTGTTCTCATTGGTGCAGGACAAGTGGGCGGAGCTTGCATAATCCAATCAGTGCGATTAATGGGTGAGAAATTGATTTCAAAGTGAGTGTCATTATGAATGAATCGGAGCATTCTCATTGGTGCAGGACAAGTGGGCGGAGCTTGCATAATCCAATCAGTGCGATTAATGGGTGAGAAATTGATTTCAAAGTGAGTGTCATTATGAATGAATCGGAGCATTCTCATTGGTGCAGGACAAGTGGGCGGAGCTTGCATAATCCAATCAGTGCGATTAATGGGTGAGAAATTGATTTCAAAGTGAGTGTCATTATGAATGAATCGGAGCATTCTCATTGGTGCAGGACAAGTGGGCGGAGCTTGCATAATCCAATCAGTGCGATTAATGGGTGAGAAATTGATTTCAAAGTGAGTGTCATTATGAATGAATCGGAGCATTCTCATTGGTGCAGGACAAGTGGGCGGAGCTTGCATAATCCAATCAGTGCGATTAATGGGTGAGAAATTGATTTCAAAGTGAGTGTCATTATGAATGAATCGGAGCATTCTCATTGGTGCAGGACAAGTGGGCGGAGCTTGCATAATCCAATCAGTGCGATTAATGGGTGAGAAATTGATTTCAAAGTGAGTGTCATTATGAATGAATCGGAGCATTCTCATTGGTGCAGGACAAGTGGGCGGAGCTTGCATAATCCAATCAGTGCGATTAATGGGTGAGAAATTGATTTCAAAGTGAGTGTCATTATGAATGAATCGGAGCATTCTCATTGGTGCAGGACAAGTGGGCGGAGCTTGCATAATCCAATCAGTGCGATTAATGGGTGAGAAATTGATTTCAAAGTGAGTGTCATTATGAATGAATCGGAGCATTCTCATTGGTGCAGGACAAGTGGGCGGAGCTTGCATAATCATCGGAGGATTTTTTCCAGACAAAAAATACATAAATCTCTCATCTCAGGGGGATATGAGGGTGGAAAGCACGGTAATTCGAAAATACTACAGGTTTTCTACTAATACAAAGCTTAATGCTAAATCCTGAAGTATCCCTTTAATCTTTGTCCCTCAGATAAAATGACATTACACTAAACCGCCAGTAGGTGGCGACAAATCACACTCTCAAATGAGTCAATGAATCATTCAAACAATTCGTTCAAAGCGCTGATTCATTCAGGGACAAAGCAGAAGTGACTGAGTGAGTCATTAAAACGATTCGTTTAAAAAGTGACGAAACTGAAGCTGTGTTGCTCGATGGCTCTACTTTTTGGAACAATCTTCATTGCCAAAATATAGGACAAACAATATTGTGTCTAAAATATAAGTCGCCTATTTACTTATTGTTGATTGAACTGTTGTATAAAATCAATATCACATTTGCAAACGAGCTGTTATTTGAGAAAACGTGACATTACGTATATATATTAAAAACAAGGACTATTTTTTTTTTGCATCAAATCTTGTTTGTTTGGAAGCATTTTTATAGATTAGCATCAAATCTTGTTGTTTGGAAGCATTTTAATAGATTATTGGTGCATTTCCGCCACTAAAAATCCCCTGATTTAAACACAGACTTCAGGCATGGAGAACAGTGTAGAGAAGGTGTGCTGGTACCGTTTCAGGTGTTGGATCATGTGACTCAAGGTGTCGTGGTTTGGCGGAGGCATGCTGATGACCAGAAGCTTCAGGCGCTCCACCTTATCCAGGTAATTGGATATTTCTACAGGACACAGACGCATAAACGGTCATTATAATGAATTATTAATCATGCTTGTTCTCTGGCTGCTCCTTGTTCACTCACTGACGGTCTCGACGATGTCCTGGAAGAATCCGTACGGGATGAGCGGCTCGGGAAGCTCTCGGAAGAACAGTTTGAGCGCGCCGGTGATGACGTGGATGTCGTCCCACTGCGGGTCGTCCAGATCCAGACGCTCTGGAGGAAAGATGACGGAGTGAGTGTTAAATGCTGAACACACACACACACACACACACACACACTCACACACTCAAAGATGGGCTGCAGAAGAAGAAAAGAGAAGGTGATGAAGCAAATCATAATGTCTGCAATTAATTTTGCAGGTTCAATGCAATTTTATCTGTGATATGAAAAGGAGTTTTGCACAGAAGAAGGTTTTGAATCAAAATTACATGCAATGAACGCTTTTAATTATTATGAGATATTTCTTATCTTAATTCATCCTCTTAACTACGGTTTGTTTCCTCGGAGAACCTGGAAAACTGGGATATATGAGGAAGCCTGTGATTTCAAAAGCGTGCTTTCTAGATCTGGAAAAGTCATGTAAAATAATACAATCTCAAAATTACATGTGTCATGAAATTATTTTTAAAGTAGAAATCTGTGTTATTATAGTATAATTTCATATACTATATATATATATATATATATATATACCCGAATTTACATCGGAAAAGCGTTCAAAAGGTGGGAGAACTCCGCCGGCAGAAGGGCTTCCGATCCGACACTCAGGAGACTCTGTTTCTGCTGGACAGGGTAAATCCAGTCTGGTGTGTCTAATGGTTCATGAGTGTTTCAGGAAGCACAGGAGGGAGGGGGAGGGGACGGGATGAGGAGGAGGGAGGGTCGAGCTAGCCTACGTTTCGTTTGACAATACTTCGAACGTCAGCAAGAAGTGGCGTCACCCAACATCGCTTCGAGCAGCTTTAACAACAGCAGGAAACCTAAAGACCCGCCAGGTCTCAAAACTTCTGGAATCATGAAAATGTAAATTTTGATTTGATTATTTTAGTTGCTATGCCATCATTACAGCGGTAGAAGCCGACATGCACCGAAACATCAAGCGAGCAGCGGGAAGCGTCAGGAGACTCGAGTCAGGCAGAAGAAGCGAGCATCAGAGAGTAGCGAGATCTTCAGCGTTCCCGTTTACAGGAGACAAACCTTGCACTAAATCCTCAGGGAAGAGATAGCGTCCGTCTGTGGTCACGGCTCGCTCTGGAAGAACGGACAGGAGTTACAGACGTGCCATCACACAATGACATCATTCACACACTCTTTACCAGCTGACACCTGTGTGTGATGATGTCATACGCGACACGGAGAGAACATCTGCTCATCATCTGATGAATACATCAATTAATACTCAAATTTCTATTTCTCCCCGTTACAAAAAAAGGTGCACTCCTTAATAAATTTGGAACACAAAAATAACACACATAATTTGGGCTTTTTCTACTAAATAAATAGAAAAAAAAAAATCAAACCTATTAACAAAGTTATTGTAAGAAATGCATTGTTCTATTGTACATTAATGGATGACTACAAATCAACAATTTGATCCCAAATTAGCAGCACCTCATGCATTTTTTCTTCATTTAATAAATTATTTAATTTTGATGCTTATTTAATGTTTATTTCTAGAAAATAAAAATAGTAATCTCACAAAACTGGGTTTTAAAATTAGCATCTCTTGCATTTTTCAAACTCAGCATTTTGTCATTTTTATAAATTATTTTATTTAGAGGTTTATTTAATGTTGTTCCTAGAAAATTATAACTTTAAGTTAACTATAGAAATTATCTCACAAAACTGGGGTTTTCAATGCATTTAGATATGTAACAAATATTGATAGTATAATAACTTCCTGTGAATCACTCAGAGTAAGACCAGGACATGCAGGAAGTTTTGATCTCACTACGCATTTAATTGCAATGAATAACAGAAGCGCATCATGACACTTATGGTTATTATATTGATGTGATATTTGACTCTCACCGTGATTGACAGAAAAGCGCAGTTTCTGAATGACGGCAAGATTCCCACTGACTCTGTAAATCCCATCAGTCTCCAAGCCTGAATAAACACACACACACACACACACACACACACACACACATTATTTCCAGGAATAGGACAGCAGTCCAACAGAAACACGACTGTGTAAAACAGAGACAAGATTAGTGGACAAGAACAAAAAATAAAATCATTTTGATTCAGAATGAATGAAATGAATCATGCTGACCAATCAGAGACGG